>JAVJIF010000965.1:0-85000 GCA_038442645.1 Agave tequilana
CACGCGTCAGTCTCTTATTGGACCTCGGCAGTCGTGCGGCCACCAAGGCAACGGTTCCGATTAGCGCGCCATTAATGACAGCTATTAGGGTTTGCCTATAAATAGGGCTGACCCTATTCCTCTTTGACAATCCAGATCTTGGATTGCTCTTTTTTTAGTTTGCTCTGAGAAGTCTCGCCTCCTTCAAAGTCTCTAAAAGGGATCCTGTGTTCATGGATAAAGAGGGGCTCTGTGGATGAAGACGACCCAGGGCTTTTATGCTCCTGTTTGGTCTCTTCAAGAAAAGCGTCTCTTGGATCATCTTGTTCGTTCGCGTTTGGATGCAGAGAGCCCAACTCTCGGTAGAGGCCTCTGCCGGTATGTGTCCCGACCTGCCGTGATGTTTCTAGGCCATCCAAGTTGCATTTTGGCATAATCACCTGGAATTTTCTCATGAAGTAGAGTTGGTGCATTCCTCTGGATCTGCGCCGCCAACTTCCCCTCTGGACGCAAGTGCTGAAATCCTTGGGGCGGGTTTGTTCGTTAAGCTGGCGTTAAGGCCATGACTTGAGCGAATTCTAAATTGGGCTGAAATTTTCAGACCCGAATCTTGCAACTCTTGTTATTCAACAGGAGATGGTAATTTTCGGCGTCTGAAGTTTCTCGCGTCTTGTGCTTTAAACGCGGGCGTAGAATGAGACCGCGTTTTGATTCGCGTTTGTCTCTGCTGACGCAGCAGTTTGGCTCACGCGTGGGTCATTCCGCGTCTGCTTGGCTGACTGCGTGGATCATTCCCGCGTCTGCTTGGCTGGCTGCGTGGATAATTCCGGCGTCTGCTTGGCTGGTGCTGGATCATTCCGCGTCGCAGTCTGCATTGTGACTTAGTTTCTCTGTTGAAACATACTAAGTTGCAGATATTCTGATTCCTTGTTTCATTCCTTGGAGGTAGACTTGCTGGTTTGCTGGCCCCTGGAAGGATGCTTTGGCCGGCGAACTTGTTCGATGTTCACCTATAAGAGAGTAATTATGGTCCTCGTCACCTATAAGAGAGTATATTACGTCTCTGAAGAGAGGACCCAACCCTCGCCAAGGTCTCTTCTGATCTGCTTCGCCATTCATGTCTGCTGGCAAGAGATGGTCAGGCTATGCATGACGGCGATGAGGGTTCCGGCGGTTGTGGTGGCGGACAGATCCTCTTCCTCTCCCACTCCAGAAGTCACATCAAGGACTCGTCATGTCTGCTGGATGGTCTGCTGGGGAAGAGATGTTCATAAACGAAGGGTTGCAGGACTTTCTGCTGCCACCAGACCTCAAGAACACCATTGCTCTTAGCTTAGCTAGCTAGGGCGCTTTCGATGTTACATCATGCATCGTGGTGTAACCAGCTTCTATTGTAGCCACAAAACATCGCGCACTTGGAATCAGACGCGGCTTATAAGGAGTGAGTGCAACCTCTGAGAGAGAGAGGGACTTCTTTGTACTCTTAATTGTAACACTCAATCTTATTGCATAAGAGAGTGTTAAGAGAGCGTTTTGTATCACTTTCATATGTTCGGAAATAAATAAAAGTGACACTTTTCTTTTTGCCTCTTTCATTGTCTTGAACTTTTTATCTTAGACTTGTAGAAGCAAAGAATCTTTGACTTTGTTAAAATTATGATGGTAACTTTAATAAGTCAGATTTTGCAGGAGAAGATCCTATTTCAGGAACTCTCACAATACTGTTAGAGGTGTAATATTAACTTGACAGAGATGAAAATTTGATGAACCTGCCACTTTATAAGAGAAAGTGACAAGCAGAATTGGTACCCCCCAGGAAGGGGGAACTTTCTCAAGTGTTTGAGATTAACTTTACTGAACTCAACTGGGGATTTGATGGAAACACGTGTTTCGGTGTAGTATTAACCTAACAATGTTTTAGGTAGACTTGTTATTCTGTGAAGAGAATAACAAGTGGGACTAGACTCGTGGGAAATATAGGAAAGTTGTTACCGTCAGAGGTGTGATATTAACTTAACGGGTTGAAAGTGGCTTGTCAGAAGTGTGATGTTAACTTGACAAGGACGTGAGTCAGAGGTGTGATATAACTTAGCTCAGAACAGAAGTTCAATGTTATAGGTGTAATGTTTAACTTGACAGTGAGGGTAATGCTAGAGGTGTAATGTTGAACTTAGCATTGGTCATCTCGGCTTGGATAAGGAAGTCCGAGGGAAAGTCATGGCCATAGGTGTATTGTTGAACTTAGCAATGACTTGGATGCTAGAGGTGTGGTGTTAACTTGGCATCATCCATTTCAGCTTCGATATGGAAGTCTGAAGAAAAGTGACTGTCAGAGGTGTGATATTAAACCTGGCAGAAACTTGGTCACTGTTTAGAGGTGTGGTGTTGAACTTTAACAGCAATTTGTCAGAGGTGTGATGTTAACTTGACAAAGATTGTCTCATGATGAGAGCAACTTTGAGGACCGTCATTCTATTGGTGAGAATTGACAAGTGAAAGTTGAAGTGCCAGAGGTGTAGTGTTAACTTGGCAAATTTGAAAATTTGGTACTCCGTGTAGAGAGTTGACAAGCAAAATTTGTACTCGACAAGGAATGTTAAAAAGTTTCCATTACCAGAGGTATAGTGTAACTTAGTAATGGTTGTATTTGTAGACCTACCATTCTGTGGATGAGAATTGGTAGGGGATTTTGGAAGAAGGAGTGGAGCCAAGTCCACTTTAGGATTTTTAGCAAACCCTCAACTATCAACGGATTTGAGGTTCCTTTACCAACTACGTTTGAGTTGGCTAGCCATGCTATTCCCCTCAGCATGATGAGTTGTCGAAGACTTTGTTGGCTTAGAAGCCAACATTTCCTCTATCCTTAGCCGTCGGAGGCGTTGGATATCAATGAAGAAGCTCTTCTTGTTTTGATCAGAGGTGTACTTTTAACTTGATTAGCAGAAGAATACATCTAAGGATAGTATTTCTTCAGGAACTGCCATTGATCGGCATCATGAGTGTATCGCCATTTGAAGTTATGAGGCGATATGATCCATTTGAGTAGACTGACTCTACTACAAATGTCCTTCCCATTTGGGTGGGAATTTTCCTTTTGTCTTGTGCGTCATCACCATGGGTCTTCTGACGGCTAAGACAAGATCGCCTTCTTGAAAGTTCGTACTTTAACTTTCTTGTTGAAAGCTCTGGTGATTCGAGCCTGGTAGAGCTCGATTGCTGTTGGGCTTGCAGGCGCTTGTCGTCTAAGGCCTCCAACTCTTGGAGTCGCTGTCGATGCTTCTCCTCTGTTGTCATCTCCGCTGTCAAGGCGACGCGTAGAGATGGAATTTGAATTTCTAATGGAGCACGGCCTTACAGCCGTATACCAAGGAAAACGGCGTGGCTTAGTTGGGGTTCGCACAGTTGTGCGGTAGGCCCATAAGCATTCACCCAGTTTGTCGTCCCAGTCTCGTGACTCTTCGAGACAAACTTTTTGAGAAGCTTGCCAATAGTCTTGTTGAAAGCTTCTGCGAGGCCATTGGCGGCAGGATAGTATGCCGTTGAGGACACACTCTGGATTCTGAACTTAGCGCAGAATCTCTGGAAAGCCTGGCTGATGAACTGGGGTCCATTGTCATGGACAATTCGCCGAGGTACGCCGAAACGGTAAATAACGTGATGTTTCACGAACTTGATCACGTTCGACGACTTGACCTCCTTCAAAGGGATGGCTTCAGCCCATTTGGAGAAGTAATCGGTTATCGCCAGAATGAACCGATGTCCTTTTGATGATGGCGGGCTGATAGGACCAACCACGTCCATGCCCCACATTTCGAATGGCAGGTAGAGGCCGTAGAGTGGAGATAGCCTGGCGCTTGATGGATAAAGTCGCCATTGCACTTGGCAGGCGTGACATTTCTTGGCATAAGTGACGGCATCGGCAATCATCTTAGGCCAATAGTAACCCAACCTTTGGAGTCGATGTGCCAGTTTTGGGCCAGGTTGATGGGCTCAACACATACCGTCGTGGGCCTCTTTCAATACCTCTGTGCTTCGTTTGGTGAGAGGCACCGGAGTAAAATCCCGTCATGCGATCGACGATACAATGTTCGCGTAATCGCATTATAATAGAATTTGGGGGCTTTCCTTCGAATGGCAGCCGCTTCTTTGGCATCCTCGGGCAGGAGGATGCCAATATAAACGAAATCAATGTAGGGGAACCGCCAGTCTCTACGCTGGACCGGTTGAGCTTCAAGTGCTTCTTCGCGGTGACGACCTCCCGTTGACTCTGATAATCCTCGAGAGCATTCTCGGGCAATACAGGTCGTGGCTGTAGACGAATATCTTCTCCATTGCTTGCTCCAGCTGGCAGAGCTAAGGAGGCAGCCAGGGAGGCGAGTGCATCTGCGTGCGCATTTTGCCTGCGCGGTACATGGTCGATGTAGAAGCTTGTAAATCCCTCGGCCATGCGGATTGTTGCATTGTAATAGGGTACCAAGTCTTAATGTCTGACTTCGTACTCCCCGCGAACTGGGCTGACGATGAGCTTGGAGTCGCCGTATACTCGAGATTTTTAACGCCATCTCATCGGCGAATTGCATCCCAATCAAAAGAGCGTTGTATTCCGCCACATTATTGGAACAAGGCTCGTCAGTGAGACAGCTCGGGGAATCACATAATTTTGTAGGGAGACGAGTATCACTCCTACCCTGCTACTATGTGTCCCTTCGGGCTTGTTCTTGATGCACCGTCGAAGAAAAGTTGCCATACTTGACTTTCGAACGATGTCTGAGTTAGGCAGACTTCAGCAACTTCATCTGGGAGATCCTCGTAGAGTTTGACTGCCCTCGGATCTGGGTGTTCAGCTAAGAAGTCTGCCACCGCTTGTCCTTAATAGCCTTTTGTGGCAGAAAATGCATCTCATATTGGGAGAGCAATATGGCCCATTTTGCCAGTCGGTCATTTAGCGATGAAGGTTTAGTCATAAGTAACCTCAGGGGGTTAACTTTTGATATGACATTATAGTTTGGCCTACCAGATGGTGTCGCATTTTCTGGATAGCGAACACCAGTGCCAAACATTCTTTCTCGATCGGGTTATACCGATGTTCGGCTCCGATCATTGTTCTACTTAGATAGTAGATTGCTTGCTCACGTCCCTGATCGTCATTCTGAGCTAGTAGAGCTCCCAAAGAATGATCCATTGCTCGGACGTACACCAGAAACGGCTTTCCGGATACTGGAGCTGCAAGGACTGGTGGTTGGGTGAGGTATTGCTTGATTTCCTCGAATGCTTGTTGGCAAGCGTCATCCCAAGTGAATGAGACCCCTTCTTCATCAGCTTAGCGAAGGGTGGCATCTTCCGGAAAGGTTGAGATGAACCTGCAGATGTACGCCAATCGTCCTTGTAATCCCCTGAGCTCCTGAGGCTTTTCGGGGGTTGCATCTCCTGGATAGCGCGGATCTTTTCCGGGTCCAAATGGATTCCGGTGGAGGTTACAACAAATCCTAAGAATTGCCACTGGCCACCCCAGGAAGGACTTTGTGGGATTCATCTTCAATTGATGAGCCCGCATGATGTCAAAGACCACCTTCAAGTCCGCTATGTGATCACCTTTAATGCGGCTTTTTACCGCGATGTCATCAACATAACATTCCAACCGTTTTGCGTATTTGCTGATGGAAAATGGCGTTCATGGCCCTTTGATATGTTGCCCCTGCATTCTTCAGTCCGAAGGGCGTGACGGTGTAGCAATACACTCCTAGGGGTGTCCTGAAGGAGGTGTGCTTTTCGTCATCAGGATACATTTGATTTGATTGTATCCTAAGAATCCGTCCATGAAGGACATTCGTTCGAATCCACAAGTATTGTCAATCATGACATCTGTGATCGGCAATGGGAATTCGTCCTTGGGGCAGGCCTCGTTTAGATCACGGAAGTCGATGCAGATCCGGATTTTCCCGTTCTTCTTGGTGACGGGAACGATGTTGGCTACCCAGTCGGGATGCTGTTCTTCCCTGATGAAGCCAGATCAATAAGTTTTCTGACTTCTGATTGAATTGCCTCCATTATTTCTAGGCGAAACCGTCGCTGCTGTGTTTGACAGGCTTTTCATCCGGATTGATGTTGAGGCGGTGCATGGCCACTTGCGGATCAAGTCCTGGCATATCTTCAAATTCTAGGCGAAGACGTCTATATACTCCTGTACAAGAGATATTAGACCCTTCTTCTCTGAAGGTGACAGGCCGTCACTTATGAAGATGGGCTTAGGGTTGGCCTCATCCCCTAGGTTGATCTGAACAACCTTGTCTTCTGTGGGTGGCTCACATTGTTCGAAGCGGGTATCCCAAAGGGCATTTAAATGTTTGATCCAAGGGTCTGTATCAGATTGGATCATTTCTTCATCTCCGTCTTCCAGGTGGCTTGTTGAAACCATGTTCACTGAAAGTTCCTTGAAGATGTTGCCGACACTGACATCTGACTCCCAAGATGATGTGTCTGAAGAGTAATCGTTGCTCGACGATTCTTGAGAATCGGAGGCTGATGGGACCGGAGTTGATACATAGCCCAACCCCCGGCGCGTCCAATGATAATAATCGGGGGCCTTTCCTTCGGCACAAAGGATCGGAGTAGCGTTCTCCCTTCCTCTGCCGAAGTTCAACCCGGGTCTGTTGGTTAGATCGTACCCCATGCATTTCATCATTTTGAGCGCTTTTGGTTCATAATGACTGAGCTGAGGGGATTCTTCTTCACTTCTGAATCTTCGCGGGGCATTGGCTCAGATGAGATTCGCCCAAAGAGAATGGTTTTTGGCCTTTCCGTCTGGCTGGAACCATGAATATAGATTCTTGCGCATTACCATTGTCTCGGTATGTCTCGAAGGACGACTTCACTGGTACATCCAACGATGTCAAAGCATCTACTGCCGACCAGGGATCGTCATCTATATCAGTGCTAGTGTCTGACGGTATTGAATCAGAAGCACACACAGGAAAATACGCAAAATCTAAATCTTCATTAATATACCAACCGCCTACATCATCGGTGGTATTATGGACATTGGGCTTATTAGTGCCGTTACAAGTGGTTCTAACTCCCACAGGCACTCTTCTTCTCGGGCTCAATATCAGCCTCATTACCAGAGTCTGGCTCCTCTGGTTGCGGGGTTTCATTTGACTCCTCAGGATCCTGATATAGGAGGGAGTCAGTGAAATAATTTCGACCCCCTTAAACGGATACCTCTCGGCTATCAACGTTTGAATTGTTCACTCCCGTCAATGTATTTCATGACCTGGTGGAGAGTGGATGGAACGATGGAATTGCGGTGAATCCACGGTCGTCCCAGCAATAGATTGTAGGAAGTGTCGGCGTCGATAATGTAGCATGTCACTTCCGACCTGAGGCTTCCAACTGACACCTGAGCTTGATTTTCCCCATTGGCCGGGTCTGGTTGGCATGAACTCATAGATAGTCATTTGGGTAGGGCTCAAACGATGGGTAGGAATGCCAAGATGTTGCATGACTCGGCGAGGCATGATGCTCAATGCGGACCCTGGATCTACCTGGATGCGGTTTACCTCAGACGATCCAATATACCCTGTGAAGTACAGGGGTCGATCATGCTTCCCTTTAACCTGCGTATCATCTGCTGTGAAGGTAATGCAGGGAGCATTTGGGGAGGTGTGGAGACAATCCTCTACATCTTCCTCCTTCGGCACCTGGGTCATAAAGACCTCAGCATTTCCCAGAGCTTCTTGCAGAGCTTCTCTGGTAGACTTTGATAGTCTAAGAAGTTCATACAAGGTAATGCGTGCCGGAATGTTGGCCAATTGAGCCAGGACATCAAAGCGGTAAGGTGCCGTAGATCTTCCACAATGCCCTTTTGAAGGGCTCGAGAAAATCGAGTCTCCTTGTGCTTCTCCACAGGTGGCTTTGCGGAGGGCCTGACTGGCTCGAAGTTGATGTGGAGGGACTACTGTCGTCTCGCCGTATTATTTCAAGTAGGGCTGTCCTGAACGAGTCCCCGTCGTTGGTTGGTTGGGCTCTGCGGCCAAGACTATCGTTTCCTCCTCTGAGTCGGTCAGTGAAGGGATATCAGTCTCCGCTTCTCGGAAAAGAAGCGCATACCACGTTGCAAGATGAGGCTCTTGCCTTGCCTTGGATTTCCTGTTGGTCACAGTAGTCCATTGCCGTGCATCGACAAGGTCAGGGTGGACCACATGATTTCCCCTTGAGGCGTAGGGACGGGTACCAAGCCTTTCTCTTGCTGCTGATGAGGGTCTGTGTTGACTATTCTCAGTTCCTCTTGGAATAGGGACCACCCCCGCAGGCGTTGGGGGTTGTCTTCCGAACTGGAGAGCTGACGTCACATTGGCCGTCACCTTCTTCTGCTCTGGTCGGAGCTTTAACACTTCCGCGTCAATCAGAGCTTGAAGGACATCCTTGAAGACGTAGAAGCTTTTGGTAGGGTGTCCCAACATCCTGTGATACATGCAGTAGTTGGGGTTGTCGGTTTTGCCGGCTTCCTCTGGGCGCCTAGCTTCAGGGAGCTTCAGTCGGTTGCTCTTGTTGAGTAGTTTAAAGAGCGAATCGACATGTTCCTCTTTGAAGGAATACTGCTTGTTGGCGCGGGGTTGGCTTGAAGAGCCACTCGCCTTGCCTGATTGAGGTTGGCGGGAGATTTGGTCTCGTTGCCAAATTATCCTTCCGCTTGTTTGGAGGATGTGTCTGGCGCACGCCTGGTCGACCTTTCCGGTCTAGGCTTACATTCCTCCGCTCTGACGCGGGCGACAATCTCCTCAGCTGTTCACTTTGTTGGACCAATTGCTTCCAGGTGCGGCTTTCAGCAACTCCTATTTGAGCAAGGAGTGAGGTTTGGAGATTGTGGCGGCATGTTTCCACCAGGGTGGCCTAGGTCATACCGCTTGGACACCGGAGTGCCATGTTCCGAACTCTTTCCACGAAAGATTTGACGGACTCCCCTTTCCTCTGTTTGGTAGCCAAAAAGGGTGGGCATCGTGACTTCGGAGTCATCTTCGAAGAAGCGTGTTAAGAACAGCTTCTCTAGATCGCCACAGTTCTTGATAGAACCTTCTAGGAGCTTCATAAACCATTCAAAGGCCAACCCTTTCAGGGTGCCGATGAACAGACGCGCCAGAATAGCATCATTGTCTACTACATTCCCAGTTGGGATTTGAAGTAGTAGATGTGCTGATGGGTGACCCTTCCCGTCGAATGCTTGGAGATTGGAGCCTTGAACTTAGGATGGTATGGAACTAAGTCCCACTCAGCCGGATAGGGCCGGACCACTCCTACTTCTTGGAGGTCTTTGCGATTGGCAAGGGCCTCGAGGCGTCGTTCCAATTGACTCATCCTCTTAGCATGAGTCTTCTATTGGTCTTGGGACGAAGAAGATTTGGACGAATTCGAAGTAGATCGCCGCGCCTCTTCAGAAGGTTCGGAAGATGAGCTTTCTCCCTTTCTCCTTTGCCCTTCGACCTCCTAGGAGGAGATCTCCTCCTGTCTTCAAGCAACTGCGCAAGCGCCTGCTTGATGGAGTCGATAGATGCCTATTGAGAAAGGATCATATCCATTTGCGCCTTCTGGATCTGCTCCAACGTTTGGTCGTCTCGTCAGGAGTGCCTGTCATGTAAGCAGAGGCCTCCTTCTCGACGGAAGAGTTCGATGCCCTAGATTCCACTACGGCGGAGTGAGAATCGTTCACTTCAACACCGTGGGCTAAGGCATTATAGTCAATTGGGGGAATGGCCCCCGTCCGGGTACGAGTGTATCGATACACCCCTTCCGGTTCAGAGTCAGACTCGGACTCATCTGAGCCGACTGCAATTTGTTTTCCCTTGCTCCTGCTTGTCATATTTGCAGTGAGCTCCGGGTACTCAACGTCAGAGAAGGTCCTCCTTCTGTGGGAGCGTCTTCTTTTAGCTGACGGAGGAATCAGGGTCAGCTGTCTTATCAAAGACTGCTGGTTCACGCCTGATTCGCAATGGCATCCAGAGAGTATGGAGATAAGCCGTTGGCAGCAGCATGCTGAAGTGACCTGATTGGCACTTCTTTTCTTTGTCAAGTAATCTCTCAGATCCATGGTAGGGGATTGAAAGGATTAGCCTCGCAACGTCGAAGACGGGAGGCATCCATGTGCTGTACAGCCTGGACGCGGGCATCGGGGACGCGGTTTCTCGCGACGCGGCTGTGTAACGCGCGTCTGGCGTCTCTGCTGAGATGAAACGCGAATCTCGCGTTGCTGCCTGGTGCGTTGGGCAGAGACACTTGAGAGAGGAGGGACTGCTGGGCCCCACGCCTGTGGGCGCGTGCCTCTTGCGTTGGACGAGACGTAGAAGCTTCGTCTCGACGCTTGGTAAGTTGGTCTTCAGAGGACTCAACTTGAGGAGTCGCGCGTTTGGGGCGCCAAACGCGGATTTCACGTACTGGACGGACGCGGGTAAGGCGCGAGATTGTACGTCGTGTCTAGCCCCAGTTGGACAACCAACGGTTCCAACTTGCAGTTGACGCACACGTCTCCTCTGTCGACGCTCAGTATTCCGGTTGCGTCGAGGAGGTAGAGAGAAAACAATAACATCCTGATGTTGAACATCAGGGAGTTTAACCACGCGGGTCTCCTAAGAGACGTTGACGCGGGTTTTCTGTGCGCCGGAGTTGGTCGCAGCAGCAACTGTGCTTGGGATCACGCGGGCCTTCTGAGAGGCGTTGACGCGTGAAACTTTGCTGGGCACAGTGGGCAGCAGCAGCGGCGCCCAAGAGAGCTTCAGGTCGGGCTTCGGGGCCTTCCCCGCCGAGACCTGCGACAGACGCGGGTCTTTGGGCTCTTGGAGCTAGAAGAGAGAAACTCTTCATATTTCGCCTGGTCGAACTCGACGACGAGTGATTCGACCATCTTCCCCTTACGGAGGACGTCATCCTGCACCACGATCTGTTCGTCAGTGACGAAAGTAGTCCCCAGCGGAGTCGCCATCTCTTGTATGACCCGGGAAAGGAGAGAGACGAGAATTTGCGGTAAAAGTTTCCTTGAATCAAATGAAAAGGATTACAACAAAAACTGTTCCTTCCGGTTACAAGGGAGGGAGAATATTGAATCTTGAATTCCCCCTTTGTTTAATGCTGGGTTCTTCGTGTGGCGGGTGGAGAGTGAATCTTATTCTCTGTTGACCAGATGACCGTCCTTCTGGGATCTCCTCTTCGGCTGGTAGGAAGAGTGACTCAGCTCTGTCTACAAAACTCTCGAAGAGAAGGTAGGCGAAAGCTAGCTCGTACGCAGCGAACTTGCTGAAGAGTTGATCTGCTTCTTTTCTTCTTGTGTCGCCCTCTTGTTGCTGATTGCCAAAAGTTTGACCTTGATGCTGATTGCCCAAAAAAAGTCTCCCTCTTCATAGCGACGGGGCTATTTATAGAGGTTTAGGGGTGATCGTGCCCCCTAAAAGTGCTCCACGATGAGGGGCCACTTCCCGCTACTTGTGCGGGAATGGCCCGTAATCCGGGTGGTTACAACTGAGGGCGCGGGTGTCAGGCCGACGCACCTTGACGCTGAGACGCGGGTATCGAGCCGACGCGCCTTGATGCTAAGACGCGGGTGATAGTGCCAACGCGCCTTGATGCTGAGACACGGGCCAACGCGCCTTGATGCTGAGACGCGGGCCAACGCGTCTTGATGCTGAAACGCGGGCCAACGCGCCTGATGCTGAGACGGGGTGATAGTCCCTCGCGTCTTGAGTTTGAAACTTTGCTTCTCAATGGCTTGTCCTCCAGTAACTTTTGGACAGCCTACACTTTGACATAAGCCAGATCATTAATGCAACTGTCTAATGAATTCTCAGACTAAGGCACGAAATCTACTTAGTACTCTAACGACAAAGGGTATATCTGGCCTAGTAACTGTGAAATATATCAATTTTTAAGTTAACCTTCTATACCTTCGTGGATCGTCAAAAGTGTGATTGCCATCAAACCATGTCCACATTAGTTTTCATTGGAGTACTATCAGGTTGTACTCCAAGAGTTGTTTCTTCTCTGAAAGATCCAGGCATACTTTCGTTGAGAAAAAGTACATTGTTTTTTATGTGCAATCTCAATCCCCATAAAATATTTAGGCTTACACATGTCCTTGATCACAAAATAACACCTAAGATATTTATTTGTTTCCACTAGTTCAGTTGAATCACTCCCAATCAGTAGAATATCATCAATGTATACTGCCAAAATTACTAAGCCAGAGTTAGTACGTCGAATAAAGACAGAGTGATCTGAGTGATAGCGATGAAAACCAATACCATAGATGGTGATACTAAACTTCTCAAACCATGCCCGTGGACTCTACTTGTGTCCATAAATTGCCTTTCTGAGGTGACAGTCTTTATTCTCTCCCTGAATAACATACCCCAGGGGTTGCTCCATAGAGATCTCCTCTTTCAAATCACCATACAAGAAGGCATTCTTGACATCCAGATGAAACAAAGGTTGTGACAATTTGACAGCAATAGAGAATAAAATCCCGATGAGTTCAACAGAGCAATTGGAGAAAAAGTCTCAAAGTAATTCATGCCATGGGTTTGAGTATACCCTCTGGCAACAAGTCTGGCCCTATACCGTACAGAATCTATAGGTGATACTTCAAAGTTTATACCTAATTACAACTCACAGCAATAGCATCTGTAAGTACAGATATATGTTGTGATAGACACCATCAAACAATAAGAGTAACTGTGAAAGCATCAAGAGATCTACCATAGAAAGCAATATATCTTGATCACCACAAGAAGAAAAACAGAAATCAAGAAACACATGATTTAAGGGAGGAATGAGAGAAATTCTTATTAACCTGAGAAACAATAAAAGAGTATAAAAGGATCTCTTTCTGGAATCTCTCAACTCTTAATACAAGGTGAAATTCTCTCTCTTAAGCACAATACATAAAACTCATAACTCTGTGGATTTCTTAAATATCTAGAATAAATCTAGACCTTCTAAATTTTCAGCAAATAGAGATTCAAAAATCTCTCAAATAGAATCAAAAAATAGTTCGAATTCTGAAATTTCCTGTAGCTGTCAACGTACTAAAACACGCTTTGGTCCTGTTAAAGCTGCGTTCAATCTCGTGCCAACTGCCTTCAACAGGCAGTGCTCAGCTGTCGACAGCTACATGTAGCTATCGACAGACTATCGTCTTCAGTTTTTATTAGCTCGCGGTCAACCACACTGGCTTAGTTGTCGACAGACTAAACTTGTGCACGTTTCTGACTGCTGAATCTTCTGAAATCTTCCCCATCTTGTTGTATAGTCTTCTCCAATAGATGTAAGGCATCTAAAATAATAATAATCTCCACCTTGGCTCACATGCCATGATTCCCTTGTAGAAAATTGGCCTCCACGCCATTTATAAGCTTCTCTCCCCTTTTTGTTGACTTCACATGGATCCCTCCCAAGAGCCCATTCTCCACTTTAGGATAACATTGATGAAGTTCAGAAATGCTCTGAACTTCTCCATCGAGATGGGATGGTCTTTATCATCACGTCTGTTAGATTCTTCTTCGTACTTATCTTCATTAAGTCAGTAATCTTTTCTACTACAACCCAATGATGTATCCTGTGATATCACACATCAGTGTGCATTGTTCGCTTGTGATACATGTGATCCTTAGCGAGATATTTTGCACTCTAACTGTCACACTAGATCTAAAATTAATCTTGTATGATGCCAAAAATACTGACCAATACTCTTAACCACAAAGCTTCCTTAAATGCCTTAACTGCAGCCATGTACTCTGCTCCTGTTGTTGAAAGTATCACGATATCTTGTAACTCTGCCTTCTAACTAATAATGCGCGTAGCTACTGTGAATACATAACCTTGTCATAGATCTTCGCTATCAAAATCTCTTGCATAATCTGCATCAACATATCCTTATAACACCTTAAGCTTTTGTTTTTCAACTTCTGAAACATCAAGCCTAATCTCATAATCTATTGCAGACATCGTAGCACCCACTTTACTGCTTTCAAATATTGCTTATCAGAATTCGACATGAACCGACTTACTATATTAACTGCAAAGGCTAAGGTAGGCCTAGTGCAAACCATAACATACATCAATAATCCCACTGCACTTGCATATGGTACTCAAGATATCTAATTTTCCTCTTTTTGTGAGTTACATTGACTAGAGGATAACCTGAAGTGGCTTGCCAAAGGAGTAGTAATCGATCATGTTTCAGCCATATTGAATATTTTCAACATCTTGAGAACATAATTTCCTGGGATAGTCAGAGTTTGCATGTACTCTTGTCTCGATTGATCTCCATACCTAAGATCTTTTTGGCTTTCTCAAATCATTCATGTCGAACTCCTCTTTTAGCTGAGCTTTAAGCTTCTGAATATGTGTTTTAGTTCTCATAGCAATGAACATATCATTTACATACAGTAGTAAATATGTGAGGTCATTATTGCACTGTTTGAATACAACTGTCGTACTCAAATGGGTGTAGTGGCCTTGATTATATATGAGTCAAACTGAACCACTGCCTGAGAGACTGCTTCAGCCCATAAAGGGACTTTTAAGAAGACATGCCTTGTTTTCTTGACATTCCTAAAAGAAACCTTTAAGTCAATGCATGTATATTCTTTCTAGCTCATGATGTAAAAATGTTGTTTTCACATCCAGTTGCTCTAACTCGAGATCACCTTCAGCCACGATTGCCAATAACAACCAAATAGATGAATGCTTAACTATAGGAGAAAATCTCATTGTAGTCAATACCTTCCTTTTGAGAATACCTTTTGGCAACTAGCCTTACCTTGTATTGCTTATTGACTTTCTTTTGAAAGGCTCACCTGCAACCTATCGTTTTAGAACCCTTTGGTAGATTTACCAAATCCCATGTTTGATACTTTTCCAAAGACTCTATCTCTTATTCTAGGCTATGACCCACTTGTCACTATCATCCACCTCGATTGCCTCCTTGTAATTGCCAGGATCTTCAACTTTCATTACTAATGTAAAAGAGACTTGGTCCTTATCCCAGCCATATCTAATTGGTCATAGTAAAATTTTGGTTGACCGCCTCAATGGTCTTGGTTATACTTGTTGCTCTTGTGTAGCTTCCTATTTGTCTTCATCTGAACCTGAGGAGTCTTCATCAGACCCGAAAGTCTTGTTGGGGTCATCTGAAAAATCAAACTCCTCACTCTGAGAATCTGTTGAACTGTCTAAAACTTCACCTTGTGCCTTGTTCTCCGTCTTTGACTTTTCTTGAAATATTGATTCTTCATCAAAGACCACACTCTGCTAATGAAGGCACTCTTCTCTGGATTCCAAAGCATGTATGACTTGATTCCCTTGGTGAAACTGATAAAGTAACACCTCTTTGACTCGGACTCCAGCTTGTTCCTCTTTGATTATCAACCAAACTGTATGTCAAGCTGTTGAATATTCAAAAGGTTGAATGGTCCACTGACTCTCCTTATCATACCTCTTATGAGATTTAAAGATTAACAGTTGTAGATAGTGACATGTTCACTAAATAGCTCATATGACTTACTGTCTCTGCTCAAAAATCTTCTGACATGTCAGCCTGTAACCTCATATTGTGAGGACACTCTATAAGTGTCTGATTCATGCGCTCTGTTACTCCATTTTGTTCTAGTCATCCTGCAATAATTAGCTGGTGTTCAATACATTCACTAGCCAAGTATTCCTTGAATTTCGAGGATGATACTCACTCCCATTATCTGACCTCAAGAACTTTACTTTTGCCCTTTCTGATTCTCCACCTTGTCTTTCCACTCCTTAAACTTCTGAAATACCTTTGATTCTGGCTTTAAAAAGTACACCCATATCTTTCATGAGAAATTATCTATAAAAGTAACAGAATAACATGCACCACTAATAGATGCAACTAGCGAAGGTCCCCAAATATCTGTGCGTATAAGATCTAACAAGCCCTTAGTTTTTGCACTGAGGTAGTAAAAGTTAGTCTTGATTGTCTACCCTTAATGCAAAACTTACATAGGTTGAGTTTGCACTGTTAATACTTGGTAGAACTCCTTTGTTGTGGAGGGCTTGAAAATCTCGCTCGCTCATGTATTCAAGATGCATGTGTCAAATTCTTGTAGTGTCCTCCTTCTCTGTTGCTACGGAAGCATCACCAATCACCATGCTTCCGATTATCTTGTATAAGTTCACCATACACTTTGCTTTGAGAACCATTAGGAACCCTTAGTGACATTTACAGCTCCACCCGTACTTGTGAACTTGTTTCCCTGAGCTTTCAAGTCTCCAACAAGAGAAGATTTTTTCTTAGGTCTGGAATGTGTTTTGTATCCTTGAGTGTTCTTACCCCTTCCTCAAACATCTTCACATGGATACTGTCTATTCTAACTGTTATGCATTCACATCATTACCCGTCAGGACTGTACCTCCTTCAAAAGGTTTATATGTGCTGAACCACTCCTTCTTTGGGCACATGTGTATGTTCACCCCGAATAAAGCAATCAAACATTCAAGAACCTTCCTTTGCCTCTGTCCGGATTACCAATAGAACATCACATGGTTCTTTAAGTGCTTCTTTGGCTACGCTGACTTGATTCGTTTATTTTCCCACTAGTACTAGCTCCATTGGCTCCTGGACCACCCTTCTTATTAGCATCTCCTTGGAGCAATTCTTCTACATGTGTCCTGGCTATTTGCAGTAGTATTAATCAAAATTTTCACTAGAATCTTTGATATCTTTTTGGGTCCTCTACTGTGTGATCTCCCCATCTGCTCCTTGATGACTAATCTCGAGTTCTCCTCTGTAGAATATGTTTTCTTCATCATCTCGTTGTTCTAGAATATCTGTCTGACATTTTTCAACACTAAGATCTCTTTTTCATACATGATTATTGTTGGCCCAAAGGCCTATCACCCTAGTTTTGATGATGATCAACTCATGAAATTATGTTTACTAATGATCTTGTGTTTAATTAGTGACATATTCATTATCAAGATCTTAGTAGGTGCATAGCTCAACAAAGGATAAAATGTCAAGTTTTGGAGCTAGCACGGTGTGATCCAAGGAGCTTTTGGATCAAGCTTGGACCAAGTCAAGATGATGAGAAGACTTCAAGGGAAGACTTCAAGATGAAGACTTGTCTCTAGGTATAAGATTTTGTTTTTGTTTTAGATAAAATGTAAAGGATAGATAGTTGGTGGATTGCTCAAGTACATATACACACACACTCTTGATTTAGTTTGTTTTAGAAAAGAATTTTAACCAAAAATCAAACATGTATTCAAGTGAAGATTTCAAGTATTTTTGGTATTTCTTATATACATATCTTTAAACCAAAATCAAGTTTAGAGCTTTATGACAAAAACATAGATATTTCATCTTGATTGTGTAGTGGATCATATCCATACACACTATGCCTTAAAATGAATTTTAATATCTTGTTTTTGTATTTGAAGATGTTTTGGAAAAACAAAGTTTAGAAAACATGTTTTGGAAAATACAGTTTTTATCTTGAGCCAAATATTTCCAACTTACAAAAATAGTCCAATCTTTTATAACATGCCTTGATTTTGTGCAAGCATGTTTGTATATCAAAGTATATTGGTAAAACTATTTTTGTAGATTTTTAAGTATTTTATGGGATTTTTATGAAAGTCAAAAGACCATGTTTTAAATCCCAGAAAACTGTTTCAGGCTTCAGATAAGTCGACTTGCTCCCTATATAGTCGACTAATCCTGAAGTCGGCCGACCAGACCGGTCGACTGACGTGCACAAACGTGCACGCCTTTGTGTACTGGAGGACGGCCGACCGTTCCGGTCGACCGCTCCAGAGAGCAGAGCTCTCTGAAAGTTCGGCGACCGTACGGGTCGACCGACAGAGAGTTCGACTCTCTGCTCCAGTTGCTCGGTCGACCCGGGCGGTCGACCGTGGCTCCAACGGTCTGATTTCTGACCATTGGCGGTCGACCGCAAGGGTCGACCGGCAGTTCTGACAAAGCCCCAACGGCTAGTTTTTGACAGCCTATATATTTTGGGGTTTGTGGATTGTTTTCAATAAGATTTGGAGTTAGTTTTAGAGCCAGCTTTTCCCACTCTTTCAGAAGTTTTTTTCCACAAAATTGAGGGCAAATATTTCCAATCAAAAGGAAAGTTTTATCAAGAGTGTAAAAGAGACATTCTTTGAGTTTTCCTCCACGACTCTCATCCTTGATTTTCTCACACCACACTTGAGCTATCCATTGATTATTCATCCTATAGGTGTGTTGTAGTGAGATTGTTTTAGGTGATCAAAGTGTTGTGATCACCAAAGACTTCTTCTTTGTACTTTGAGGAGGCGGACGTGTGTGTCCGCGTTGTTTTGAGTTCGAGTGCGGACTCGGTGGTTTGAGGTGCGGCCTCGGCGAGCTAGTGAGCTTGCGTGTGTACGGGACTAGGGAGTCCGAGGGCTTGTAGGTGTTGCGGCACTGAGGAGAGATCCATTGGGATCTTGCATAGTGGAAATCCTTCGTGTGTCGAAGGCGGGGATGTAGAGCAAGTGTGCTCGAACCTCGAAACATACCCTTGTGTTTGCGATTGCCTTTTCTCTCTCTCTCTCTCCCTTACTTGTTTCTATCTTGCATTCAATAATTGTCTATCTTTACATGCATGATATACTTGTGTGCTTAAATTGATATACTTGCTTGGGTTGTTTGCTAACACTTGTATTTAACCAAGAGAGCCAACGCGACACCTCAACCAATTCAAGGGGAATCTAGAGGAGTTTGTCCAGAGCCCTTCACGGGGAATTCGGCAACACTCTTGTTTTAAACATAGTGTTTAGTGTAAAAGTTTTAATTAGGTCATAATTGTTTTTAGCTTCCGCATTATTTGCGTCATTTGACATTAAGTGACCATTAGATTAGCCATCACCTATTCATCCCCCCTCTAGGTGAACCTTTCAATTGGTATAGAGTTTGGTACTCTGATTTGGTCTAACAACCTAGAGTAAAAGATCCTCATTTTTAGGCTAATCACAATATTTTTGTACACACACCATGGACTTCATGTCACCACCCACCTTTGACATTCTTAACATCCAAATTTGGAAGGTTAAGATGTCATTGTACCTCAAAGCCTTAGGTATTCATGTTTATCTTGCCACAACCAATAATGCATATTGTTTAAATGGTAAGAATATTGAGGCTAATGCAAAAGCCCTACATGCTTTAAGATCTACCCTAAATGATGATTATTTATCTAGGGTTGCTAATCTTGATTTGGCTTTTGTAGTTTGGAATACCCTCATCTCCCTCGGTGAAAAAGATCAATACTATGCGGGGAGCGATTCGGACGTTGGAAGTGACCCTTCCAATGTGTGCTACATGATCCAAGGGGATAACCCCTTGAGGTAAACACCGAATCCGAGTTAGATGATGAAGACATGTCATATGATGAGCTTACCACTTTTTGTCAATTATTGCTTGAAAAATATGACATGATTAAAAAGGAAAATAAAAATTTGAAAAAGAAATTTGATTGCAAGCATATAGAACATGATTCATTTAGAAATAATATTGCATGCTTAGAAAAAGAAAATAAAGTTTTGAAAAATGAAAATGTTTCCTTGATGTCTAAATTGAATGATTTATGTGAAAGAAACACTATTTTGAAAGATAAAATTATTTTGGTGGAAACTCAAAAGGAAATTGTTTTAAAAGAAAAACTCTTTGAAGAAGAAAATTTTTGAAAAGAAAAGGAAAAAGAAATGTTTCTAAAAAGAAGAAAAATGATTTTATTTCTCACTACTCTTTACATGCTACCATTGATGATAGTGAGATTAAGAATTTGAAAAATAAAATAGATAGTTTGAGTTCAACTTTGAACTCGTGCGCATTCAACCAAACTAGATTGGAGTCAATGTTTTCAAAGAAACAAACTCCACATGTTCATGCACATCATACCCATCATGCATATGCTTATGTTGCACACCATGATCATTCACACACACATAAGCATACTAAGGTGTACGTATGTACACATTGTGGCCGCAAAGGCCATCTAGCAAAATTTTGTTATGATATATTAATTCTCTAAATTTTGCTAATTATAAAAGATTTTGGGTTCCTTACAAGTCTAACCCCAAAGGACCCAAGCAAACCTCCACCCCATGTTTTTGATGTAGGTGAGGGATCTCTCAAGACGTGAGAGATTTGGTGCCTTGGTAGTGGATGCAATGGACTTGATGGACATACATTTAGATGCATCGCTATCAAGGAAGCTTTGGTGGGATGACCACCATGTTAGGAGCTTTGGAGTTTGTAACAATATCTAAACTCCTACTTTTTATGTACATGCTTCTTTCATTTGATTATCATGTAGCATGTTCATGTTTATTTGTTTTTTTTATGTGCTTCATGTGGTAAAATCTAGTTTAAATGTAGTGTTTATCAAAACTTGAATTTATACATGTACAAATAGTGAGAACAAATTGATTCATATATGTTTGCACTTCATGCTCATTTGTACCCACTATATGCATATGTATAGCCTAGTTTTGATAATTCTTTCATTTACACTTGTTTTACCTATTTTCATGTTTTACTTCATGTATATGTATTTTTAATTCAAATTTAATAAATATACATGTACACCCATGAGTCTCTTGCCTTCATGCAAATACCTTAATAGACTCTTTTATGTTTGGGATATGTATGTGTATTGTTAGGATTGGATAAATCATACATATGCCTAGAAGTGTATTATTTTTTTGAAAAAATAAATTTTCATGTTTTATAAAATGGTATTCATCTTTTTGAGCTTCAATGTCTATTTTCATGAAAATGCTATTTACATGACTTTTGAACACTCACACTTTATTTATTTTGTCATGACTTTGATTCATGAACACTTTTATGAGCTTAATCGATCTTGAGTATAAAACTTTGTGTATTTAGTCTTGATTCATGAAAAATATATGATTCGATGATTTTGAAGGATCTTTAACTAGTTTTTCAAAAATTATTTTAACTAGTTAATTGTTCTTCATTTGGTAGAGTTTTTCAAATAAAGCTTATTTTTCAAAACTATTTTTGAAAACCCCTACCATCTATGGGAGGATGGATGGGCGATTATGCCTTGTATGCTTCATTGAAAATCTTCTATCTTGAGCATATGAAGGGTGGTAGGTTATGAGTTATACACTTGATCTTATTGTTATGTCAATTGGTATCATTGGACTCTTTCAATTAGTATCTAAATTGATAATTTTTGTATATACTCATATTTTATTTTCTTATATATGTATGTATAAATTTCACTTGGTATACTCTTTTTTCATACATATATATGAGTTTCATGTGCTTAACTTTCAATTGGTTCACATTTTTAAAAGCACAAAGTTTATGATGAAAAATAAAATTTTTGGATCATTATGTTTACCATTGATATCAAAATGCTTCAACTTCATATTTGTTAAATTTCAATTTGTATCAATATGATAATGATTATTGTTCAATTTGGTATCTTAAAAATTTGTTTGCTTTACAAGAGCTCTGATACCTTTAAAAATTTTGTTTAAGAAAAATTAAAAAAAAATGTTTTGGTATGTATTTCCTATATGCAAGGAGAGCTTAACATCTCTTCTACATATGGATTCATGTTGAGTATATTATAAATTGAGGAGCTTGACAACTCTTCTTTATATGATATATGTGTGTAGGGGGAGCTTCACATCTCCTCTTATGCATTACATAATATGTGTTATGTGAGTTAGGCTTGTCATCCCTTCCTCATGTAATGCATATGTGTAGGGAAGCTAACTTAGCGTCTTCCTCTTCATGAATGTATATCGCATATAAATCTTTATTGATTGATTTGTATTACCCCTTCTTGATCTTTTTGTTTTTGACAAAAAGGGGAGAAAAATTTGTTTGATTTGATTTTACTTTGAACCCTTTGTTGATGAGTGACAAAAAGGGGGAGAAGTATTTGAGTTTATATGTATGTTTTCATATTTTCATTGCTTAAGGGGGAGAAGTATTTGTCTTCCTTGTCATTTATGCATATATATTTTTGTTTTACAAATAGGAGAAAAAGATTTTGATTTATGCTTGTTGCATGTTTTATCTCCATCATTTGCATACATATTTATGAGCTTTATTGCATATATTTATTATTTATGTCTATGCATGAGTTAAGGGGGAGCTTCTTTGAAGCTTTACTTTAATCCATGCATATATAACCTCATGAGTTTTGTCATCATCAAAAAGGGGGAGATTGTTGGCCCAAAGGCCTATCACCCTAGTTTTGATGATGATCAACTCATGAAGTTATGTTTACTAATGATCTTGTGTTTAATTAGTGACAGATTCATTATCAAGATCTTAGTAGGTGCATAGCTCAACAAAGGATAAAATGTCAAGTTTTGGAGCTAGCACGGTGTGATCCAAGGAGCTTTTGGATCAAGCTTGGACCAAGTCAAGATGATGAGAAGACTTCAAGGGAAGACTTCAAGATGAAGACTTGTGTCTAGGTATAAGATTTTATTTTTGTTTTAGATAAAATGTAAAGGATAGATAGTTGGTGGATTGCTCAAGTACATATAGACACACACACTCTTGATTTAGTTTGTTTTAGAAAAGAATTTTAACCAAAAACCAAACATGTATTCAAGTGAAGATTTCAAGTGTTTTTGATATTTCTCATATACATATCTTTAAACCAAAACCAAGTTTAGAGCTTTATGACAAAAACATAGATATTTCATCTTGATTGTGTAGTGGATCATATCCATACACACTATGCCTTAAAATGAATTATAATATTTTATTTTTGTATTTGAAGATGTTTTGGAAAAATAAACTTTAGAAAACATGTTTTGAAAAATACAGTTTTTATCTTGAGCCAAATATTTCCAACTTACAAAAATAGTCCAATCTTTTATAACATGCCTTGATTTTGTGCAAGCATGTTTGTATATCAAAGTATATTGGTAAAACTATTTTTGTAGATTTTTAAGTATTTTATGGGATTTTTATGAAAGTCAAAAGACCATGTTTTAAATCCCAGATAA
Organism: Agave tequilana; assembly: GCA_038442645.1. Taxonomy (NCBI): domain Eukaryota; kingdom Viridiplantae; phylum Streptophyta; class Magnoliopsida; order Asparagales; family Asparagaceae; genus Agave; species Agave tequilana. The sequence continues at coordinate 23,026 of JAVJIF010000965.1, forward strand.
CTGTTTCAGGCTTCAGATAAGTCGACTTGCTCCCTATATAGTCGACTAATCCTGAAGTCGGCCGACCGGACCGGTCGACCGACGTGCACAAACGTGCACGCCTTTGTGTACTGGAGGACGGCCGACCGTTCCGGTCGACCGCTCCAGAGAGCAGAGCTCTCTGGAAAGTTCGGTCGACCGTACGGGTCGACCGACAGAGAGTTCGACTCTCTGCTCCAGTTGCTCGGTCGACCCGGGCGGTCGACCGTGGCTCCAACGGTCTGATTTCTGACCGTTGGCGGTCGACCGCACAGGTCGACCGGCAGTTCTGACAAAGCCCCAACGGCTAGTTTTTGACAGCCTATATATTTGGGGCTTTGTGGACTGTTTTCAATAAGATTTGGAGATAGTTTTAGAGCCAGTTTTTCTCACTCTTTTCAGAAGTTTTTCTCCACAAAATTGAGGGCAAATATTTCCAATCAAAAGGAAAGTTTTATCAAGAGTGTAAAAGAGACATTCTTTGAGTTTTCCTCCACCACTCTCATCCTTGATTTTTCCACACCACACTTGAGCTATCCATTGATTATTCATCCTATAGGTGTGTTGTAGTGAGATTGTTTTTAGGTGATCAAAGTGTTGTGATCACCAAAGACTTCTTCTTTGTACTTTGAGGAGGCGGACGTGTGTGTCCGCGTTGTTTTGAGTTCGGGTGCGGACTCGGTGGCTTGAGGTGCGGCCTCAGCGAGCTAGTGAGCTTGCGTGTGTACGGGACTAGGGAGTCCGAGGGCTTGTAGGTGTTGCGGCACCGAGGAGAGATCCATTGGGATCTTGCATAGTGGAATCCTTCGTGTGTCGAAGGCGGGGATGTAGAGCAAGTGTGCTCGAACTTCGAAACATACCCTTGTGTTTGCGATTGCCTTTTCTCTCTCTCTCTCCCCCTTACTTGTTTATATCTTGCATTCAATAATTGTCTATCTTTATATGCATGATATACTTGTGTGCTTAAATTGATATACTTGCTTGGGTTGTTTGCTAACACTTGTATTTAACCAAGAGAGCCAACGCGGCACCTCAACCCATTCAAGGGAATCTAGAGGAGTTTGTTCAGAGCCCTTCACGGGAATTCGGCAACACTCTTGTTTTAAACATAGTGTTTAGTGTAAAAGTTTTAATTAGGTCATAATTGTTTTTAGCTTCCGCATTATTTGCATCATTTGGCATTAAGTGACCATTAGATTAGCCATCACCTATTCACCCCCCCTCTAGGTGAACCCTACAATTATAACTTGGAAGAAGAGATGACAACAACAGAAGATCTTTGTCTTTTTTTTTTCTAGTTTCACCTCCCGTGCCAACATGTTACTCAAAATTCAATTGAATGCATTGAGATGCTACAGAACCGATGTTCTTTTCTTCTTTCGAAGATTGTACAACTGCTTTTTCAATATGAGTTTGTTGGATAAACTCTTTATCATGTAAAGACTCTCCAGCTACACCATAAACATGCATCTTTGTTCATTACATTGTAAAGAATAATAAGCATAGTATAATAGTGGCCTTGGCTTGAATATCGAGATCCATCCACTGGTCGTCCTCTATCTTAGATGACTTCTTCTCAGTACCAAGCAGGGTCTTGTAAGTGCCCTCCTTCACGAGCAACACTGTTATTCGTATTTTTCACAACAAAAAGTTATTCTTGCTGTCAATTTTTTTTCATCTCAAACTTCATTGTGGTTATCTTGCTAACCATCTCTCTGATACCAATTGTTGTGATAGACACTATCAAACAATAAGAGTAACTGCAGAAGCACCGAGAGATCTACAGCAACAAGTAATATATTTTAATTACTATAAGAGAAAGAACACAAATCAAGAAATACAAGATTTGAGGGAGGAGGGAGAAAAAATCTTATTAACCTGAGAAGCAATACAAGAGTTTATAAGGATCTTTCTCTAGGACCTTCCAAACTCTCAATACAAGGTGAAAATTTCTCTACTGAGCATAATACATAAAACTATATCCCTAGAGATTTTATAAATATCTAAAATAAATCTAGACCCTCCAAATATTTAGTAAAATCATCATAGCCATCCAATTAACCACCTTTGGAAGAAGTGATTTAGAAACCTCTTAAAAATCAGAAAATGAAAACAGTTCAGATTCTGAAATTTCCTATAGTTGTGGACAACTGTGTATCAGCTATTGACAGACAGAGACATGCTCTGGTCTCAATTGAAGTCGCAGTCGATCTCTTGTCGACTAACTTCGATAGGCAGTGCTTAGCTATCGACAGCTACAGTCAGGGTTCGAAGACTCGACTGAGTTAGATATGACTCGGCTGAGTAATATTTACAATGACAAGATGAGTCTGAGACCCAGTTCAACCTAACCCTCTCATTTTCGACCGACTCTGGCCAGACTCAGAGTCAACTCAGTTGAGACACGATACAAATTAGGTCAACTCGGCTGAGTCGACTCCGAATCTGACCCAAGTCAGTGTCCTACTATGCACCTGTGACTCTGTCGAGTTAAAAGAGAGAGAAAATGGAAAAAATGGAGAAAAAACCAGATCTTTACCTAGGCTCTTCCTCTCTTCGCCTGACCACTTCCATCATCCCTCCCGCCACAGCCATTGTCTCCTCCTCTGACGATAACTTCAAAGGGAGGAAAAAAAACCTTACTGACCCGGATATCGGCTACGCTCACTGTCGTAGTCTCTCCCTCGCTCGTCTCCTTCAGGTGTCTCTCTGACTCTCCCTCTCTCAGTCTCTTAACTTTCCCTCTCTTCCTCTCTCTCCCCCTTTTCTCTATCTCTCTCCCTCTGCGGTCTCTCCCTCCCCTCTCTCCCTCTCTCCTCTCCCTCCCTCCCTTTCTCTCCCTTTCTCTTCCTTTCTCCTCTGTCTCACTTGCCCTCTCTGTCCTGATCTCTCTGAATGGACAGAGAGGGAAAAGGGGAGAGAAAAGGGAGAGAGGGAGAGGGAGATGGTGAGAGACTAGAAGCATTAGAGAGAAGGAGAGAGGAAGTAAGAGCATCAGAATCTCAGAGAGGGAGAAGGGGAGACAAAGTGAGAGAGAGTGAGTGAGACACAGAGGGAGAGTCTGAGTAAATGAGGCAATTAGAGTATGTCTGAGTGAGACAGAGAGGGAGAGAGTGTGAGAAAAAGAGAGACAGAGATAGAGACTGAGTCTCACCCTCTCTCTCTCTCTATGTTGAGTGTGCTAGGTGGTATTTTGGACATATGATACATGAATATTGATGTGTACATTTCTTTAAGATTTGTCATGATTTTTTTAGAATTTTTTTAGCTTTCTTTGTAGCTTTTGTGTGTATCGCCTTAGACTGATCTGAATCACTGCGACTGATTTGTCTCAGTGCCCGCCGAGTCGGCGGATGAGATCGCGACTTTGAACCATGCTATAGTAGCTATTGATAGACTGAGTCATCCTCTGTTTCTTTTGACTCGCGATCTACCGCACTGGTATCTGCTGTTGTCGACAGACTGAGCCTGTGCATATCTTGTGCACATTTTTAGCTATTGAATCTTTTGAAATCTCCTCCACTTTTTGTGTAGTCTTCTATAATAGATGTGAGGCACCCAAAATACCAACAATACCAACACCCAAGTTTTTTTAGAAACAAGAGCATCTATCTCCTCGTCCATGGTCTACTTTCAGGCTGGTAACAATATAACCTTCTCATATGACCTAAGTATAGATATAGAAGATAAAGACAGGGCAAACCAGCAAAAAGAGAGATTAAGAGAATCATAGAAAAGAAAATAGGAAATAGGATGATCAATACAAGACTATTTACCTTTGGAGACTGCAATAAGAACATTAAGATTATAAGGAGTTGCTGATGGCTGAGGAGATGGTTCTTCCACTTTAGAGGGGAATCAGCCAAAACTGGTTCAGAGGTAAAAACTTTTTGTCGATGTGTGTAGACATATCTGAAATCTCAAAGATGCTTTGGTACAGTTGGTTCTATAGTGTCTTCCGATGACACTAGTGAAGAGACATTAGGAGCATAAGCAGGTGTAGGCAATGGAATGGATGGCAGAAGAAGGATAGATTTTAATGCAGTAACTGGACTTTGTGGAGAGAAGTATGGAATGAACTCAAAGAACGTGACATCTGCAGACACAAAATACTTCATGTTGGAAGGATTGTAGCACTGATATCCTTTCTGAGTTCGAGAATACCCAACAAAGACACATTTGATAGACCGAGGAGACAGTTTATCCTAGCCAGGAGACAAGTCTTGAACAAAACATGTACAACCATAAACACAAGAACTCGTGAAAAACAAACTTTTATTAGGATGAAGACAAGAAAATGAAACTTGATCATTAAGAACAGATGAGGACATCCTATTAATCAGGTGACAAGCACTTAACACAGCATTAGACCAAAATTATTTTAGAACATGCATATGTATCATCATGGTTCTCACAATATCTAGAATGTGTTTATGTTTATGTTTAGCAATGCCACTTTGTTGAGATGTGTGAGAGCAAGAAGTTTGATGAATAATCTCATTTTTAGGGGAAAAAAAGAGACACATCACTTTTCACATACTCCAAGGCATTATCAGTACGAAGCACATGAATAGAAGTAAAAAATTGATTTTTTATTTCATTAAAGAAAAGTTTAATAACACCAGAAACTTCAGGCCTCTCTTTTAGTAAATACAACAAAGTCATGCAAGAGAAGTCAACAACAAAAATAAGAAAGTATCTAAAGCGTTTAACTGAACGCACATGACTAGGAGCCCAAACATCTGAGTAGACTAACTCAAATGTAGAACTACTGCGGTTATTAACTCGACTCTGATAAGTGGCATAATGATGTTTGCCTAACTCATAAGACTCACAACTTAACGTAAAAACAGAAGACTCAATAGGAACTATAGACCGCAGCTTTTACACTGATGGATGACCTAGACGCCAGTGCTAGAGTAGAATAAGATCAGGTTGACCTACAACTAAGCCAAGGACAACTCGGTCGTCTAGATAGTACATGCCCCCTCTATTATGCCTCGAACCAATCCTCCCAGTCAACAGGTCCTGAAAAACACAGAGAGAAGGAGAAAAGATTATTTTGCAGTTATTATGTTTAGTAAGTTGATTGATGGATAATAAGCTAATAGGAAATTTCAAAACATATGCGACATCAGTAAGAGTTAAGATGGAGTAGCCTAAGCTACCCATTGTCTAATACAGGTGACTGAGTACCATCAACAATATTAATATAAGAGATTTTTTTTGAAAGATTTAACAAATAAAATTTTTATTTAATACCTGTTATGTGAGATGAGGCTCTTGAATATAATATTCAAGGCTTTTGAGGAGAGCTGATATAGGCATTTATATTTGAAGCGAATGCATAAGTCATTGAATGACTGTTCTGAGAAAACTTGAACTAACACAGTCTATCATACTCCTCCTGTGAAAGAACAATGGTGAGCGAGCGAGAGAAAACCAGATTGAGTGGTGAAGGAGCAGGAATATAAGCAGTATCACCAGGTGCAGTAGTGTCAGCATCAGCCAGCTATGCCCATTTAGGGTGACTAAACTTATCTCAGCACTTCTCAGAGATGTGGTTATTCCTCCCGCGATGTTTATATTGACTGGGTCCCTTATCAGTAATATTATGTTTACCGCTATAGAAACCACGACCTCCTCTAAATGATCCATGTCCCCCTCCAAAATCATGACCACGACCTCTCCCACGCCCCGAGACCATGACAGACTGCTCAATAGATAATGCATGTGATACATCAGCTCCAGTAGAGATGCGCATAACTCTGGAGAAAAAGTGGCAGTTAAAGTGAAAATACTATCTCCTCCTAGATCTGGCCCCACACTTGTGAGGGACTCAATCTAAACAGAAACTTCAACACCACGAGATCCTGATGATATCACGTCAGTTTCATTGCATCAATAACAATATGTTAATGCATTTCTAACTCTTATATCAAATTATTGAGTTCTTCATAAAACTCAGTCACAAATCTATCTCTATATTTGAGCTCAAATAGGTGCTCATAGATCTCAAACACTCTCGATGGATTCTTTTCATTCTTATACATCACCTTCAAGGTGTGCCATATCTCCTCAATAGTAGTTAAAAATATGACACTACTACTAATCTTCTCCTCCAGGCTGTTGAGAAGTCAGGTCATTAAAGAATAAGCTCCAATAAGTCAGGTCATATAAGTAGGATTGTAGCACCAGGTAGAGACTGAAGGAGGTGAGCCAGCTTGTTCTAAACACCAATGAAAATGCAAAACACCTGTGCCCATAACAAGTAGTTATAGCCATTTAACTCCACCATAGTCTCCAAAACTGTCTTAGGCATAGAAGTCTCAACCCTCAGTGAGGAGGTCAGAGTGGACGAATTCGTAGCCTCTGACATTGCAGCCAGTCAAAGAAACACACGAAACAGCTAGTAAGAGTCAGAAAAACAACTAATAAATCAGAAGACTACTGATTAAGTTATCAAAGATAGGCATGGACAGTTAGATTAGCACCAACAGAACTAGTTTTTAGCATCAAACAGCCATGTCAGATGCCTATATGACAGATCTGGTCATATAACCCCCTTAAAAAGACTATCAGACCTTTAGGGGGCTTCAAGATATGACTGCGGCCTTGTTGGAGTTAGTGGGAGCAGCCTGGAATCATCAAAGGCTGCGGGTAGGGCAAGAGGCCTCGTTGGGATTCAGTGAGTGTGCAAGAGGCCTCACCGGGCTTCAGTAGGGAAGCCTCGCAGAACTCCAAGAAGGTCAAGGAAGACTCAGGACTTCGGCGAGGTAGGTTGGAGCCTTGAGGAGTTTCAGCGACAGTCAGGAACAACTGCAAAGAGGAAAACGAGGGTGGTGAGAAGAAGGAAGAAAGGAGGAAGATGAAACTTAGGGTTAGGATTTCATTATTGCTTGGTGCCATGTTAGCAAATAAACCCAAAAACATAATTTTTTATTAGAGAGAGTCAATATATATAGAGTACAACTTTGGATATGGTTAATGAGCCAAAGCCAAATAATCCAACTACCAAATATCTAATATCCAAAACTAACAAAAGTAAATAGAAAATAGATGATAAAGGAAGAGTAGGGATGGTAGCGACAGTACTAATTCCCTGGATGGGTATGTGGGAGCCATATGCTAATAATACAGAGTTAGAAGTAGGAGTAAAAGAGGACATAATATCTCGGTTCTCAATCATGGGATCAGTTTCCCCTGAATCTATAAATATAAAACAAGATATAGGAGTACATATTTGAGATAAAGTGGTAAAGATATAGGGATGCTCGGTTGGACTCCTGTGATCATTACTGTCATTGTCAAGTCCTCCAGAATCAATTCGCAGTTGGCATTCACGAGCATCATAACCAGTCAGAATTGCTGCCACCATTATTACAATCATAACCACTACGGTCACCACCCCCTCTAGAGTAATGAGAAAGCTTAACCCACCAATTATTTTTACCGTCCAAGTCACAAACTTCATCTTGAGTACCTCTACAGATATCAAAGTCGATAAAGATATAGCCCAGTTGCTTTCTTGTAATCCAAACTCTTCTTATAATTCCACATGTTTGAAACTCATTCTCGAGTTCCTGCTCAGATACATGGACATTCAAATCGCCAATATAAACATGAGAGATGGCCAGCAACAACCCTTGTGAAATATGTAGATGCGAACTCTTACTTCCACGATTTTAACACCTCGAGAATCTCGCGAATTGGGCTCCGAACGGCTAAGATATGGTTCAAAAATTAAAACTGCTTGTAGAGAAATAGAAAACCCTTAAAAGATGATTGTATATTAGATAAAAGAGAGTTACAAGATATATATAGAAGATAAAAAAGGTATATAAAAATATGGATAATAACCCAATAACCAAAATACTAATAACTTAACACTCTCTCTCAAGCTGGAGCATAGACATCTAACATGCCCAGCTTGTTACAAAGATTAGAAAACACCTGAGTTGAGGCAGTTTTGGTAAGTAAATTAGCTAACTGCTTTGAAGATGGTGTGAACTGGAACATAACCACCTTCTTGGTCCAAGCATCTCTGATAAAGTGACAGTCAATCTCAATGTGTTTGGTCCTTTTATGAAACACTGGATTCTAGGCAATATAGCTGACAAACTGATTATCACAATACACAGGCATGGATCCAAACTGTCTGAAACCAGGTTCCATTAGTAAATTTTTTAACCACACTATCTTGCATGCCGTATGAGTCACGGCTCTGTACTCAGCTTCAACACTTGAGCAAGACACAACGTCTTATTTTTTGCTCCTCCAAGTCACCAGATTTCCTCCAACAAAGACGCAATAGCTAGTAGTAAACTTTCTATCCCCTCGATCACCAATATATCCTGAATTAGAGTATCTAAAATGCATACATATTCATATTTTCTATACACCAACCCTTTTCCTGGACAACTCTTGATGTAAGTTAGAACCCTTATCGCAGCTAACCAATGGGTCTCTCTGAGCTGATGCATGAATCTACTCAGAACTCTTACAGCAAAAGTTATATCTGGCCTAGTCATCGTAAAATAGATCAGCTTCCTAATCAATCTCCTATATCTTCTTGGATTATCAAGTGTATGACTGTCATCAAACATAAATCCACATTGGCTTTCACTAGTGTATTAGCAGGCTTGCATCCCAAAATTTTTGTTTCCTTCAGAAGGTCAAGAGCATACTTTTGCTAAGAAAGAAGTACATTGTATTTTTGTATGAAACTTCAACTCCCATAAAGTATTTTGGACGTCCCATGTCCTTGGTCACAAAATAATGCTTGAGATACATCTTAATCTCCACTATCCTAGCTGATTCATTACCGGTCAGCAAAATGTCATCACCATAAACTGTGAGAACTATAATGCTAGACCTTGTGTGCTGAACAAAGACAGAGTGATCTGAATGACATCAGTAAAAGTCTATACTAGAAATTATAAGACTAAACTTCTCAAATTACGTCCTTGGATTCTACTTGAGTGTATATATAGCCTTCTTTAGATGACAAACTTTAGTCTCCCCTTGGGCAAAATAAGCTGGAGGTTGCTCCATATATACTTCCTCCTGAAGATCCCTTAATAAGAAGACGTTCTTAACATCCAGTTGGAATAATGGCCATGACAAGTTAATAGCAAAAGAGAACAGAATCTTGATAGAGTTCATCCTGATAACTAGCAAGAATGTCTCAAAATAATCGATGCCATATGTCTGAGTATAACTCTTGGCCAAGAGCCTTGTCTTATATCTATCCACAGATTCATCTGGGTGGTATATTAAAGCAAAGACCCAATGAAAACCAGTAACCACCACATCCGTTGGTGCTGAAACCAACTTTCAAGTTTCTCTAGAAGAAAAAGCATCTTTCTCCTCATCCATAGCATATTTTCAGGCAGGTATGGGTATAGACTCAGAAGATAAAGAGAGAGCAAACTGTCGAAAAGTGAGATTTAGGTGATCATAAGAAATGAAATTCAAAATAAAGTGATTAATGTAAGACCGTCTACCTTTTCGAAGGACAGTAGGAATATAAAGGTCAGAAGGAGAAGCTAATGGTGGAGTAAGAAGACCATCTACTAGAGGAGGGTTATCCAGAACTAGTTCGACGGCGGGAGCCTTTGGACGATGAGTGTAGACATATCTTAAATCCCGAACTGTCTTTGATGCAGGTGGATCTATAGTTTTTGCTGGTGGCATTGGCAAAGAATCTGTATCAGCAGGTATAGACAATAGCATAGACAGTAAAGAAGGAACAATTCCAGATATGGTGACAGAAACTTGTATAGAGAAATATGGTACAGACTCAAAGAATGTGACATCAGCAGACACCAAATGCTTCCTGGTGAAGGATTATAGCACTGTTATCATTTTTGTGTTCTAGAATACCCAACGAAGACATACTTTATAGATCTAGGAGATAACTTATTTAGCCTCTGAGATAAATCCTGAACAAAATAAGTGAATTCAAAAACAAGAGGAGTCACAGAGAAGGGGGTTTTGTTAGCATAGAGACAAGAAAATGGAGATATTTTATTGAGAAAAGAAGAATGTATCCTATTAATTAGATAAGAAGTGCTTAACACAGCATCAGACCATAAATATTTTGGAATACTCATATGGATCATTAAGGTTCTAGCAACATCTAGAATGTCTATGTTTTCTTTCAGCAACTCTCTTTTGTTAGGATGTATGAGAATAAGAGGTCTGATGAATAATTCTATTTTTGAAACAAAAACTAGATACATCCTTTTTTACATACTCTAGGGCATTGTCAGTATGAAGCACACGAATAAAAGTAGAAAACTGATTTTTTATTTCATTAAAGAAAGACTCGATTACACTAGACACTTCTGACCTCTTTTTTAGGAGATACGACCAACTCATGCGAGAGAAGTCATCAATAAAGAGGATAAAATATCTAAAACTCTTAATAGAGGGATACGACTAGGACCCCAAACATCAGAGTGGACCAACTCAAAAATAAAACTACTACAACTATTGACTCAACTCTAAAAGGTAGCACGATGATGCTTACCTAACTCACAGGACTTACAACCTAAAAAAGAGATAGGACTCAACAGGAATAACAAACTGAATGTTTTGTAATGAAGAATGACCCAAGCTCCAGTGCTACAGTAAAACCAGATCAGGCTGACCTGCAACCAAGCCCATACGGGTCATTCGATTGTCCAAATAGTATATGCCTCCTCGCTCATGCCCTGAATCAATCCTCTTCCCAGTCGATAGGTCCTGAAACACACAATGAGAAGGAAAAAGTATTATTTTACAGTTATTTTGTTTAGTGAGCTGACTGTTAGATAAAAGACTTACAATAAATCATGAAAAATAAAAAACATCAGTAAGGATCAAGGATGGAGTAGCCTGAAAAACCTCATTGCCTAGTACAGGTGAATGGATACCATTAGTAATTTTAACAGAGGGGTGGACAGTGGGCATATTTAAGGAAACAAACTTTTATTAATAGCTATCATGTGTGATGAGGCTCCAAAGTCTAATATTCAGGGCTTTTAAGGAGAGGCAATATAGGCGTTCATACCTGAAACAGATGCATAAATCGCTGAAAGATTGTCCTGAGGGAATTCAAGCTGTCAAAGTCGATCATACTCCTCTTATATCAGTACAACTGGAAGATCCAAGGAGAATATAGGAATTGGACGAATAGTCCTGAGGAGTATTAGCAGAGCAGAAGAATCAGACTCAGATAGTTTTCCCACTCAAGTCGACCAAATTTCTCCCAAAAATTCTTAGAGATGTGATTACTGCATGCACAGTGCCCGTATTGTCGGGGTTCTAGAGCACTTAGTCTGCCTCATATAAGCCATGCCCACCTCCAATTTCACGTTCTCGTCCTCTAAAATAGCGGCCACAACCACGACCTCTGCCACGTTTCAGGAACCAAGCAGACTACTCAATGGATAGTATCGATAAAAGGATCGTGTGATCGTACACATATTTTACATTCATTTCATTAAACTCGTACATTTATCGTGTAATAAATCTGCTAATTTTCTTTTCTTAAATGTCTATTTTGCACAAGATAATCATGGAGAGACAGAGTATTAAACCAAATAAATTCAGTTAAAATCAGATTTAACTAGATCTATTTGGTTAGCTGAGATGATCCCAGATTCAGTCAGTTAAAATCAAATTTTGGTGAATCAATTCGGTTAACTTAAAAATCTATAAGGATATCACCATATTCAAAACAAATCAAGGATTGAGGCAAATGTTCAGCTGAAGATCAGAGCAAATCAGAAAGATAACACCAAATGAAAACTGATAAAATTCAAATTTCTATAAATTCATTTTGGCTAGCTAAAGATCAACTGAGGATAACGTCAAATACAGAGTTCAAATAAAGAATTCAAGGCGATAATCCAAGATAAATGGATGCCAGGATGCCACGCTCCCTGGATGTGGCCAATTGGCCACATCCAAGCTGCAGATCCATGGTCAAAGCCGCGGATCTGCGACAATCTGGTAAGATTTGGGGGAGTGTTTGCTCCCCCTATCTTCAGATGCTCTGCCCCGTTCCATATTTGCTATAAATACATGTAAATTCTCAATGTATAGGGGAAGATAAAGTATCGAGTAGAATAGATTTTTGTATAGGTTTAACCTAAGTTCTTCTTTCTCTTTTAATGTAATTTTAATTTTTCTTTATGTAACTGAGAGGAGAGAAGAGTTTCATGGAGGAATGAGAAAGGAGCTTGCGCTGAGAGTGACACCAGTGTAAGTTTCATCTTTTCTTTCATTGTTATTAAATTCAATCGAAGTTTCTTTTCTACTCTTGTTTTTATTACTTCTCTCTTCTGTATTTGTGAATTCAAACGACTCCAAAAGTTTCAAAGTTGCCTCGCCCTTGTAAATGTCATTGATGGCCTATGGTGATGAACAACCATTTCTATGGTAGTATAGCTTGCACCTTCATTTCGTAGTGGAGATCGGGAATGGGAAAGATCTCATCTGTCATGCTTCGCTCGCCTTCAAGCAAAAGTATATCATTGATAAGATTCCAGGTAAGTCATCAACCGAAAGAAGTAGGTAAGTTCTTTTAGTTTTTTCTTCCTTTCTTTTAATCCTTTAGTTTAGATCACCACCATCTCCTAACTCTTTTATTCATTTTTTATTTCTTTTTTTAACTTAGTTTTCTATTTTTCAAATTACATCTCCTTCTATCTATCACTTTCAAAATATAACATAACTTATTTTTCTTTTCTTTTAAAGAACAAGAGAAGAACTTTAATTATTTTTAGTGAACTATAGAAAACTTAAAAAAGCTTCTATTGCTAATCCCTTCTTATGGATCACGACCTGCATAGCCACTCGCTATCGCAGTATTAAGCACCTTGTACATTCTATTCTTAAGTTCTAAAATTCTGTATTTTCTGTATGGAGGTTTCAACTCAATAAAATTTTAGCGCCGTTGCTGGGGAGGGACGGTAAGTTTTCGTTTTCTTTTTTGATTTACTTAAACAGTTTAACCTTTTCTTCTTTGTTTTTGTGTGTAATGGCTGAATTCAGGAATCGAAGAACTGCAGTTGACATATTGCTACTCTGTGCCTCTGTCCAAGAAAGCAGAGCATCAGAACCCACAATTGTGCTGCGCAAACGCGGCAAATTCATGCTTCCGTGGCAATTGTGGTGGACTACTAATTGACATTTTTGCAGGTGCTTTCACACTGTAAAAAATAACTTTTGCATGTGTTAGATTTTCTTATTAATTTATTTTGCACACTGTATTTAATTCAACAGTAAAGTGATTATTTGTAAATATTAAAAATAATTTAGACTTGCATGTACGTGCCTAATTCATTTATCTTTTACATTACTATTGAAGAGTGCTAGAGCAAAGGTACATGCGCATAGCATGTAGCATAGGAACACTTTTGAATTGTTTACATTGCTTAATTGTTAATTTTAATATACATATACACGTTATACTAAATTGATTTAAGGGCTTGTCCTATAAACAAGATAACATGGGGAAGTCATTATCCACTCTTAGCCCAAAAATAATCTCCTCACTCACTAACCCAAACCTAACTAAAACTGAGTAGACGTTGGCCCTAGGGACATCTCGAACTCAATAGGAGACTAACCTAAGGGGAAGTTGATTATAATTTGATTCTTATCAAATCAGTGTCAAAGGTTGGGGATTGAGAGACGAAACCTCGAAGGTTGGTGGTTTGACTTAATTAGGCCCATCGCTTTTAAGTGTGATACCTTCCACCAATCTTGCCCCTACCTGGCTTATTAACTTGTGGTCAGATTCTAATATGTACCCCCCATGGACAGTCTAACCAGTTAGAAGTCGTCTAGGTCTATGGTCTACCCTAACTTAGGCTAGATTTTTTTCTTTTTTATTTGTTTGTTTGTTTGATTTTTTTTTATTTTTGACATCTTGGTGATATGGATTATAATTACAATTATTCATATGCAAATAGTGATCCATATTTTATCCCGACCTCTTTTAACTCGGATATTACCAACCCGGTATATATCATAACTTTAACTAATCAAGTATGCCAGATTGATCTTATCCGAATCAATATATAACCCAGTTCCAATACTATGAACAAGACTAGAACAGTCATCACCACTCTTCACAGAGTCAGTGGGAATACAACTCCCCTGAGTCATACAGTCAACCACCTTACCAACATCCAGCTTCATATACTCATTCTCCTGAACAACCATTAGAAGAATCAATTGACTGGGAAAAGAGAATGGAAGCCTTAGAAGAGCTTGAGCGATGAATTCAAATTCTAGAAGACTCAAAATCCTGTCAAAATTTTTAAATCAAAGATTCTTACTCTATTTTTCAAGAAGAACATACCAACTTAGAAAAGAGTATAGAATTCATGATTCAATTCCAAAGTGAACCCTTAAATATGTTAGAAGCAAGACTTAGTTGATTGGAAAACATGTGTAAGAATAAGAAAACTCTGCCTACTCAATCTTTGACTTTCCCAACACTTCTAGCCATATTGATGGAAACAAAGAATCATGGAATCTTAAAGACTTTAACCAAGATTCAATTTCATCACACAAACTTACACTTAACCAATTCCAAACCTTGGAAAATGGGCAAGATTTCCATTCAATAAGATTGAACTTGAACGAGAATGTGACCACGATCTCCAACCTTGTGTTTCAATTCCCATCTTCGAATCTATGTTGACTCCGGTATCCTTACCCGATTTGGACTAACTTCCTGATCCAACATTAATTCCTGTACTTATAGATATAGAAATTGAATCACCAATTTTGGACAATCACATTCCATTGATAGGAAAAGAATGTGAATTTCAATTCTTGAATTTGTACTCAACTATTGAACCAAAACTGACTCTAGAACCCAAAGTTGATTTTTCTGAGTTAGTATTGGTTCCTGAACCTATCATTCTTGAGCCCAAGTCAACCATTCCACCAAGTCACATTCTTTTATTAGACATAGGTATTGACCATGATGACTCAGTGATGATTTTCCAAGACTGGTCATGTAAAGGGAAAAAGTTCATGATAGGATCTTTCATGATCCTATTCATAGTAGGGATTATAAATATGTAAATAGAAAAGAGGTTAATAAAGGTGGTTCCGTGAACCATCGCATTATCTTGATTAGGTAACAACGCTTGACCCAATCCGACTACCATCGAAACCACCACCTTAAGGTAATTTTTTCTGTCCCTTTCTTCTTTTCCATGCATTCATTCATACATTGAGGGCCATGCATGAGATAGGTGTGGGGGAGGGTTCTAACATAACATAGGCTTTCTTTTTATTTAAAATAAAAAAATTAACATTTTTTATTCTTTAAAAAAACTTTTTTAAAAGAGAGCAATATTTTGACATTTTTTTGTAAGAAATTAGGTTAATCTTAAGGAATAGGAGAATCATAATTAGGATTTCTTATATTTGGTCAAAATAAGATTATTTGCTTAATTTTTAGGGTTAAGAAGAAAATTTGAAAAAGTAATTTAGCCTTGATTTTTACCTTGATGAAATATGCATAATTTATATACTTACACACTTAGGGTTCAAAAACAAAGATTCTTATGTCTTATTAAAAGAAAATATATATATATAAAATATATCAAAAATTCTCTGATCAAGCTAGGCATTTGTGCCTCATAAAGAATAAATATTCACGCCTAAAAGCGGTTCATATAATAAAATCCTTAGTTCTGTGGCCTTGTTTGCTCGAATTCTTAAGTCTTTGGGGTGTTTTCCACCCAGTGCCCTAAGACCGTTTGGTTTGGGAGTCACCGATTAAAGGCTAGTTACATGGGCAGATTAGAAAGCCTAATGGAACTAAAGAATAATATCACCAAAAAAAATAAAAGAAAAGAAAAGAAGGCATAAAAGTTAGAGTTAAAAAAAACCCGAGTCAAAATTTCACAGTCACAATGGTGCATATAACTTAGGATAAAATAATAGACTAGATGAGAAATACAGTTTAACTTCTCGCCTTGATTGATAACAAGTTTTTGAATAAAGACTAAGTTTAGGAATGAAAAGTTCAATTTTTTATAACTTATAGATTACTTAATTCTTATAATAATACTTCAAATATTTTTCTCATTCAAAATGTGTTTTTAAAATACTAATACTTTTTTCTCTTTTGTTATAAATTTTATGGGTGTAATCTACTAAAAATCTTCATGAGACAAAACTCATCCTCTAGGGGAAACCTAGAGGTTTAACGGCTTGTTACACATGCTCAGTGCAATCGCGTGACCTGCAAAAGTGATCTAATAATCTTTAGTTTAGTTTTGTTGTTTTGCTCGAGGACGAGCAAAAGATAGGTGTGGGGGTGTGATCGTACACATATTTTGCATTCTTTTCATTACACTCCTATATTTATCGTATAATAAATCTGCTAATTTTCTTATCTTAAATGTCTATTTTGCTAAAGATAAACATGGAGAGAAAGAGAATTAAACCAAGTAAAAATGAGTTAAAATATGATTTTACTGGATCAATTTGGTTAGCTAAGGATAATCCTAGATTCAGTCAGTTAAAATAAGATTTTGATGAATCAATTCGGTTAACTTAAAGATCTATGAGAATATCACCACATCCAGAACAAATCAAGGATCGGGGCAAATATTCAGCTGAAGATCAGAGCAAATCAGAAAGATAACACAAAGTAAAAACTGGTAAAATTTGAATTTCTATAATCCATTTTAGTTAGCTAAAGATCAATCGAGGATAACGTCAAATACATAGTCTAAACAGAGAATCCAAGAGGATAATTCAAGATGGACGGATGCCAGGATGCCACGCTCCCTGAAAGTGGCCAATTGGCCACATCCAAGCCGCAGATCCGCGCGACAATCTGGTAAGATTTGGGGGAGTTTTTTCTCCCCTATCTTAGATACTCTCCTATGTTCCATATTTGCTATAAATACTTGCAAATTCTCAGTATACAGGGGACGATAAAGCAGAAAGTAGAATAGATTTTTGTATAGGTTTAACCTAGATTCTGCTTTCTCTTTTAATGTAATTTTATTTTTCTTTATGTAACTGAGAGGAGAGAAGAGTTTTATAGAGGAATGAGAAAGGAGCTTATACTGAAAGTAACACCGGTGTAAGTATTCATCTTTTCTTTCATTGTTATTAAATTCAATTGAAGTTTCTTTTCTACTCTTGTTTTTTTTACTTCTCTCTTCTGTGTTTGTGAATCCAAACAACTCCAAAAGCTTCGAAGTTGTCTCGCCCTTGTAAGTGTTATTGATGGCCTATGGTGATAAACAACCATTTCTATGGTAGTATAGCTTACACCTTCATTTCATAGTGTAGATCGGGAATGGAGAAGATCTCATCTATCATGCTTCGCTCGCCTTGAAGCAAAAGCACATCGTTGACAAGGATTCTAGGTAAGTCATCAACCAGAAGAGGTAGGTATGTTCTTTTAGTTTTATTCTTTCTTTTAATCTTTTAGTTTAGATCATCACCATCTCCCAACTCTTTTATTCATTTTTTTATTTCTTTCTTTAACTTAGTTTTCTATTTTTCAAATCATCATCTCCTTCTATCTATCATTTTCATAATTTAACATAACTTATTTTTCTTTTCTTTTAAAGAACGAGAGAAGAACTTTAACCATTTTTAGTGAATTAAAGAGAATTTACAAAAAGCTTCCATCGCCAGTCCCTCCTTTTGGATCATGACCCGCATAGCCAGTCTCTATCGTGGTAGTATTGAGCATCTTGCACATCCTATTCTTAAGTTCTAAAATTATATATTTTCTGTGTGTAGGTTTCAACTCAATCATAAAACATCAGCTCTAATGGATACTCACATAACTCTCAGGAAAGTGGTAGTCAACGTGGGAATACTATCTCCTCCAGAATCTGACCCCACACCTGAGATCATAGTGTAGAACTCAAGCCAGATAGAAATTTTGACACCGCGAAATCCTGACGATACCCCCTCAGTGTCACTGCATCGGTAATAGCAGGCGTGTGTATCTCTAGCTCATCAATCAGACCTTTGAGCATGTCATAAAACTCAGGCACAGATCTGTCTCCCTATTTTAGCTCAAACAAGTGCTCATAGATCTCAAACACCCTTGAAGAATTCTTCTCATTGCCATACTTCACCTTTATCCCAAATATTCTTAGTAGTAGTCAAGAACATGACACTACCACTAATCTTCTCCTCTAAACTGTTGAGAAGCTATGTCATCATAGAATAATCTCTAATAAGTCATGTCATATATGTGGGATCTGTATCAGAAGTTGGAGGCTGTAGAAGGTGAGCCGATTTGTTCTAAACGTCAATAAGTATGCGGAATGCCTGCACCCATAATAGGTAGTTAGAACCATTCAACTTCATCGTAGTCCCTAACATTGTCTTGAGACAGAAGTTTCAATTATCGAAGAGGGGGTCATAGTGGAGTATGAACTTGTAGTTTCAGACATAATAGTCAATCAGAGAAATCACCAGAAAGATAGCCAGTAATAGCAGTAAATAACCAGTAATGAAGAAAAGCAAGTACCTTATTTAACTGCTAGTAGTATAGACAGTCTTAAAAAAAACCAGATCAGATCTAAAAAATCTAATTTTTAAGCAGTAGATAGAGCAGATCTCACCAAAGAAGTCTTGTAGATCATGTAAATAGCCAGATCAGAGGTAAAAATTTAATTTTTGAGTAGTAAATAGATTAGATCTTACCAGATAAGACTTTTAGTGCATCAACAAAGCAATATCAGATTTAAAATTCTGATTTTTGATGAGGTTTGACACTTGAGGGGGTGGCGGCATCTTCTTGAGGAAGTGGAAGAGGTGGCGGCTTCTTTAGAGCACTTGGCGGAGGTGGTAGTAGTGCTAGGGAGTTGTGGAAGACATGGAACACTTGTGGAAGAGGTGGCGGCACTTGGGGAGCACTTGGACGGCCGTGCTAAGAGGAAGGGCGGCACTTGTGGTGGAGGTTTTAGGGTTTTAGAGAGTGGCGACAATATATGAAGGATGGGAGAGTGATGTTTGAGGAAGAATTTGAAGAAAATGATGGTGGATTTTCGGGTTAGGGTTAACCTTATTCTGATACCATGTAGAGAAATAAAAAACTCTTAAAAGATGATTGTGTATTAGATAAAAGAGAGTTACAAGATATATATATATATAGAAAACAAGAATGGTATATGGGTAAATATGGGTAATAACCCAATAACCTAACTACTAATAACTTAACACTGCGCTTAATGGGCCTGTACTGTACTGTAGCGGGTTAAGTTTGTACTATACTGTAGTCGACTTGGGTCGGCGCCGGCCAACTCAGGTCAACGTGACCGGCTCGAGTCGGCGCGGTCGGCTCGGGTAGGCTTGGGTGAATGCAGGTCGGGCTAATTCCTATCTAGTCGAGTTCAGTTACCCGAATCAATTCGAAAATGCTATCTCAAAATCAAAGCTGCTATAGTGCAATGGGTGGCTGTATGTCATCAACGAGGAGCTCTGGCGAACATCATCGGCTTAATTCAGTGCTAATCTTCAAAGGGAGAGGCAAAGTCAAAGACGAGAATAAGAGGATTTCGAAGGCAAAGATGGAGATGGCGACTTCGATGGTGACGAAGATCGATGACGAAGTCGAAGATGGCAACGACGATGGGTAGGAGTTGCAGAATATAACGATGGCGTGATGAAGATGACGTAATGATGGAGCAATGATGACAGGGATGACGATGACGATGAGGATGAAGATGAAGATGATACGAAGAGGTCTGTCGTGGTCACGGGAGGGTGTTACAAGGCTTGACGACCTCGCGTGAGGTTGCATCAGGCTCCAATTAAGTCGCGCGAAGGTGCAGCAGACTCTAGTGAGGTCGCGCGAGGGTGCAAGTGCCTTCGGTGGCCTTGCATAAGAGATCAGATGACTTTGGAGAGAGGGTAAGAGGTTGGAGAGGCAGGGTGTCAGCGAGGGTTGTGAAAAAGAAAGAAGAAGTCATCGGTGACGCATGAGGCGGAGAAGGTGGGAAATTAGGATTTGGGTGGGGCCGGATAAATGAAACTAGGGTCAGGGTTTCGGGAGTGGGTAGGGGAAATGATGAACAATAATTTTTTATCTTTTATTATTATTTTTTGGAAGATGGGATTTAGGATGGATTTTGAGTGGCTATACTATCAGAGATTTTGAAAAGAGAGAGTTAGATGGAGATCCCTCTGTTAGTTATATTTATAGATACAAAAAAATCTAAATCTACTCATATTCCTATTCTACTCCTAATACAACTCATATTTCCTAACAATAGAAAAAGTTAAGTCATTTAATTACTTCCTTCTCTCTCTCTTTCTCAAGAGCACAGGCTGGGGACCCAACCCCCTCCCTGTTGGGGGAAGGAACTCACTCCTTATACCTTGAAACTATGACCCAGTCAATCAATCACCTTAACAACTTGCTCGAGCTAGCTGATCGGAGCGGAACCAGCACCTTAAAATGTGTGTTTTGTAAAATCAATGAAAATGTATATGTGCTAATTTTCCCTTGATACTTCCGTTATAACATTGGCTCAACGATTCGAATCCACAAGGACGGGAGGTGATAGAAGCATTAACAGTTTTTATTCACGTTGGTTGTTAACAAGTTCTTCTTTGTTAAAGAATGAGAAAAAGAGAAAATAAAAGAAATCCAGAGGTGATAGGGGAGAAGGCGTTGAAATGACGATGTAAAAATAAAAGAGAAGTGGTTTGGAAAATAAAATAGAAAAGAAGATGAAACAAAGATGAACTAAGAAGGTGGTGAAAACATTGAAGGAAATGATAAAAGGATTTTGGAAATGATTTTCAAAACAAAGATAAAAGAAAACTCATGACTACTAACTACTAATTGCTCCACTAACTATGCTAATCTCTTAGTGATACTTACCGCACATGGATCCGTGGCCATCACTAATCCTTGGCTTCAAGAGACGATACAGAGCATGGCCCATAAGATTGTTCCTCTATATTCAAATAACACATCCATACCATACAACAAGTTGCATGCTACTATTAAATCATCAAAATCGGTTATAGGTGAGCATGAAATAAACAAGACATTGCAAGTTAGTGGGTTAAATGTTAGAAATGTTAGAATGTTAGAAGCCATCATCATGAGCCATCAACGACTCTTGCAAGAGCAAGGCCTTGTAGAGGTTACTAGATTCTTGTGGATTATCAAATAAGGGGTTAGATGGTTAGTGGTTAGTAGTTAGACTGTCATTAGAAGAAAAGTTAGCTAAGCATCATGTAGAAGATGGAGAAGATTACAATGGAGAAGAAAGGAGACACCTTTGTATAGATTGTCACCATCTATTACATCAATATCTCTCTATCTCTCTCTGAATCTCTCAGCCCTACTACAATATCTATAAAAGAAAATAAAATGCAAAATAAAAAAGAGAGAAAATCTTAATCTACAACTAGAAGAGAAAAACCTAGCCTAAATCCAAATCTGCTTGCGTTTCAGGCCTCTGCAGGGGTTTTTATAGGCAAAAAGAACTCTAGAAGAAGAGACGGGGCCACGCGTCGAAGATCGACGCGTGGCCCCACAAAATTGCCACGGACCGCGACAAAACCAGTGAATTAAATCCCTGGTTTTGGCGAGCGTGTGTCCGTCGCTTCTAGGACCTCCTTGGTATGCTTGGTTTCGGGTATATTCGTCCGAATCTTCGTCTGATGTGCGCAAAAGTCTAGGTTCAATGTATCTTCTAGAAGTTTCCTTTCTTGGCCTTCAACAAATGCAGATTTAATTATCCGAAAATGGGTTTAATTAAGCTCTTATTACCCATTTGCCCTCCTTTTCTTGATTATCTGCAAGAGAGACCAAAACACGGTTTAGACCGACATTTTATTCATAAATCAGTAGGAAAATGCGATATAATAATGCAGAACTGTAGACTTATCTTTTACTCATCCCTAGCAAAACAAGAAAAAGTAAAACTATACAACAAATGTTATTACACCACTTTCATAAATGACGCGATTGCACTGAGCGTGTGCAACAAGTCGTTAAACCTCTAGGTTACCCCTAGAGGAGGAGTTTTGTCTCCTGAGGACTTTCAGCAGATTATACCCACAAAATCCATAAAAAAAGAAGACAAATGTTAGTATTTTGAAAAACACATTTTGAAAGAAAGACAAGTTTTTGAAATATTTTTGCAAAAATATAAGCGATCTAAGATCATAAGTCCACGAAAAATTATTCTTCCTTAAGCTTAGTCTACATGCAAGATCTTGTCTTCAATTAAGGTAAAAATTCAAAATTATATTGAATATTTTATCCTTCATAAAACTTAGATATTATGCACTTTGTGACAGTGAAAATTTCTGGGATTTCAACTCTAACCATCAAGCCATTTATTTATATATTTTTTTCTTCTTTTTTTCTTCCCTTAGTTTCTTAGGCTTTCTAATTTACCCGGGTAGTGAGCCTTTAACCGATGACATCCAGACAGGACGGTTTTAGGGCACCAGATGAGAAAACATCCCTCGGGTTTAAGGACTCGAGTAAACAAAGCCACAAAACTAAGAGGGATTATTTATTTCTTTTGACCACCGTTAGGCGTGAATATTCATGCTTCTTGAGGCATAATTATCCAGCTTAATAAGTGATATTTTTTTTCATTTATACCATATTTATTTTTTTCTTTTTCTTTTTTTGCTTTATGGCATTTTAGGTCTTTGTTTTCATCCCAAAAATTGTGTTTGTGTAAAGTGCAAACTATTTAAGGCAAAAAATTCAAGATAAAATTATCTCCCCAATCTTTTATACTTAACCTATAATTTAAACAAGATCCATTATTTCAATTAGGTTTAAGATGTCATAATATAAGGGTTCCTTAATTTCTAAGATCATCTTAATTTTCTTTAAAATAGATCAAAACTTTGTCTCTTATTTCAAAAAATTTTTAAAAATAGAAAAATCCTATACAAAAGGGAAGATTTCTGAAAATATCCTAAAAGAAGTGAAAAAGAAAGAAAATCTAAAAAAACTCTATGTTAGTAAACCCTCCCCCACACTTATCCATACATTGTCCTCAATGCATCGTTAATGTATGTATGCATGACACAAATAGAGAGGGAAGGAAAAATCACCTCAAGTGGTGGTTCCGGTGGTGGTCTGATTGGTTCACGAAATGCGGCCCAATCCAATTTGCGTGGAGTTCGGAGGAACCCACTAGAGACCTCTATAATACAACCCATTATTATTATGTATATATGAATGATCTTTATTAAAAAATTTACCCCATCTAATTTCCAAATTTTCAAAATAATTTCTGAGTCAATTTTATCAACACCTTCGTCCCAAAATAGAGTATGAAAAGATGGAATGATTGATTTGGACTCAGAAAGCATAGGAACAACTACTGACTTAGGAATTTGAACTTAAGTAAAGGTTCTGGAGTCGAGAGTTGTTCAGGAAGTGGGTCAAAATTAAGAAGTTGAAATTCTAATTCACATTCATTTTCCCATAACGGAATGTGACTATCCGAGATTGGTGATTCAAGTTCAAGAATGACAGGTATGGGAACCAAAACTGACTCTAAAATATTGCTCAAATTAGGTAGCGAAATAGGAGTCAATATTGATTCAGGAATTTAAACTGGATCACAAATTTGAGGATCAAAATCACAGTCCTTATTGAGTTCAATTTCATAAAAATGAGAACTTGCCAATTTATTAATGGGACTTTCATAAGTATGAAATTTGTCAAGTTCAATTTATTGATCATAAAAGATTGGCGATTCAATTTCACGATGGATTGGTACAGGATCCAATGTTGACTCGAAAAAAGCCTGAAATCAGGAAAAAAAACATCTCAGTCATATTATGGAATCAGGCAGTGAAATTGAATTACCAAGTTGAGATTCAGGATCATATTCATGCTCAAGTTCAATCTCAGGAAAAGGATTACTTGCCAAAATGTCAATGAGATTTTCAGCATTTGAAGTTTGGACAAGTTTAGATGGGTGCGCTGAAATTGAATCTTGGTTTCCAAAATGACTAGAGTCCTGGGTCAGATCAATAGAGTTAGAGATATCTAAATTGGTCATAGGTTGATAAGATAGAGTTTTCTCATTCTGATAAATGCTAACCAATTGACTTAACTGTGTTTCCAGCCTATTGATAGATGATGTTTGAAATTATAGCGCGAACTCCTGCAAGATTTCTATACTCTTTTTTAGATGTGATGTTTTTTCAAGTGGATGCTCTGAATGGGAGTATAAGAATCTTGATTTCCAAAACAGCAAGAGTCATGGGTCAAATTGATAGAGTTAGAGATATCTAGATTGGTCAAAGGTTGATAAGAGAGAGTTTCCTCATTCCTATAAATATTGATCAATTGACTCAATTGTGTTTCCAACCTATCAATAGACTAAGAAGAAGATTTTTAAAATTATAATGCAGACTCCTGCAAGATTTCTATACTCTTTTCTAAATATGATTTTTCTTCAAGTGAATGGTCTAGAAAGGGAGTATAAGAATCTTGCTTTTGGAAAGATAGTGAAGATTGTGAATCCAACATATTTTGAGATTGAAGCTCAGACTCATGAAAGCTCTCCATATTCATTTTCAGGGTAGATGGTTGGTCATGTTGAATAGGTGAAACTGAGGATGAATCATGAAAATATTGTGGAATTGGTGAATTAAGCTTCTTTTGTTGGGACTCAACCATGGCTTGTATGGCTTCTATACTTTTTTCGAACTCAGATTTTTCTTCAATGGGAGGTCTAGAAAAAGGAGTATAGGAAGCAAATTGGGGAATGGAGATTGTAGAAATTGTGAAAATTGTGGACAAGGTGGTGAAAATTTTGACTCGGGGGAGGTGAATCCCCATTGACTCTGTGACGAGTTGAAATTTTTTTTGAAATTATAGTCATAAGATTGGGGGTATGGGTTGTATTGATTCTGATAAGTCCAACTCGGTGTATTTGGTTGGTTCATACTGTAAAAAATCAGGTTGGAATTATCTGAAACAAATGGGGTTGGTGTGAAATATGGATTCATATTAGGATTAAAAGAATTGCTGTTGTTGAATTCCATTTCACAAACAATCACAAACAGAAAAGAAAAAGCAAACAACAAACAAATAAAAAGAAATTCAAAAACAAGCCTATACTAGGGTTGACCTAGACGTAGACGACTCCTAACTAGTCGATTACCCAGGGGAGGTTGTTTCTTAAATCCGACCACAAGCTAATCGGCCAGGTAGGAGAAAAATATGGTGGGAGGTATCCGTATGTAAGCAATGGGCATTAATCACGCGAAACCACGGTATCTTCGAGGCGTAACCTCCTAATCCCCAGCCTTAGACACCAATTTCACAAGAGTAAGTTTCAAAAAAAGTTCCACCCTCGGTCAATTCCTTAATGAGTCTGAGATGTCCCTAGGGGCCTACGTCTATCAATATTTATTCGGGTTTGGGTTATGTGAGTGGGGAGGTGATTTTTGGGCTAAGAAAAGGTGATGAAATCCTTACCTTATCTTTTATTGGGTGATGCCATTAAAACCAATTCGTGCAAGTGTGCAATATAGACAAGAAGATAACACAAAGCGAATAAATCAACCACGTGTTTGTCCTATACTATATGCAATGTCATTTGTACACCTCAGTTCAGATCACAATAACAGAACAAAATACAGTATATTGGAATTGAATTGACACATGCCTAAATGCAAATGTCTAAACCGTTTTAAAAGCGTTCAAATACCACATTTTAGTTCTTTAGTTTATTGTAATGTGTTAGGCAATCAAAGCAAATAATTAGTAGAAGAATACAACAACATCTGCAACTTGCAAATTTCCTTGAAAAGACAAAGTTCAAATGCCACACAAATGCCGCGTTTGCGCGGCTTTTCTTGGGTTTTCGCAGCACAATTTGGGAAGCAGGGTCTCTGCTTTCTAGAGAAGGGATATGCAAGTAAGACTATACTTCTGCAATGCTAAGTTTTTGCAAAGATTGACCTGCACACTAAAACAGAGAAGAAAATGTTTACAAAAACGTGAAATCTAAATCATTCCCGTTCCAATAACGGCGCCAAAAATTTGATCGGAGCGGAACCAGCACCTTAAAATGTGTGTTTTGTGAAATCAATGAAAATGCATATATGCTAATGTTTCCTCGATACTTTCGTTATAGTATTGGCTCAACGGGACAAATCCACAAGGACTGGAGGCGATAGAAGCATTAACAGTTTTCATTCACGTTGGTTGTTAACAAGTTCTTCTTTGTTAAAGAATGAGAAAAGGAGAAAATCAAAGAAATTCCGAGGTGATAGGGGAGAAGGCGATGAAACGACGATGTAAAAAAAAAAAGAGAAGTGGTTTGTAAATTAAAATAGAAAAGAAGATGAAATAAAGATGAACTAAGAAGGTGGTGAAAACATTGAAGGAAATGATAAAAAGATTTTAGAAATGATTTTCAAAACAAAGATAAAAGAAAACTCATAGCTACTAATTACTAATTGCTCCACTAACCATGCTAACCTCTTAGTGATAGTTGCCTCACATGGATCCTTGGCCATCACTAATCCTTGGCTTCAAGAGACGATACAGAGCATGGCCTATAAGATTGTTCTTCTACATTCAAACAACACATCCATATCACATAACAAGTTGCAAGCTACTATTAAGTCATCAAAATCGGTTAGAGGTTAGCATGAAATAAAGAAGACATTGCAAGTTAGCAAGTTAGTGGGTTATATGTTAGAAATGTTAGAAAGTGAGAATCCATCATCATGAGCCATCAATGGCTCTTGCAAGAGCAAGGCCTTGTAGAGGCTACTAAATTCATGTGGATTATCAAGTAAGGGGTTAAATGGTTAGTAATTAGTAGTTAGATTGCCCTGAGAAGAAAAGTTAGCTAAGCATCATGTAGAAGATGGAGAAGATTACAATGGAGAATAAAAGAGACACCTTTACATAGATTGTCACCATCTATTACATCAATATCTCTCTATCTCTCAGCCCTACTACAAAATCTATAAAGAAAAGAAAATACAAAATAAAAGAGAGAGAAAATCCTAATTTACAACTATAAGAGAGAAACCTAACCTAAATCCAAATCTGCTTGCATTTCAGGCCTCTGCAGGGGTTTTTATAGGCAAAAGGAGATTCTAGAAGATGAGACAGGGCCACGCGTCAAAGATCAACACGTGGCCCCATCAAATTGCTGCGAAAACGTGGCATTTGCTGCGTTTCCTTGGCAAAACCAGGGAATTAAAACCCTGGTTTTGGCGAGCGTGTGCCCGTCGCTTCTAGGACATTCTTGGTATGCTTGGTTTTGGGTATATTCATCCGGATCTTCGACTGACATGCACAAAGGTCTAGGTTCAATGCATCTTCTAGAAGTTCCCGTACTTGGCCTCCAAGAAATGCGGATTTAATTACTCGAAAATAGGTTTAATTAAGCTCTTATAACCCATCTGCCCTCCTTGTCTTGATTATCTGCGAGAGAGACCAAAACATAGTTTACACCGATATTTTATTCATAAATCAGTAGAAAAATACGATATAATAATGCAGAACTATTGACTATTCACAACTTATGAGTTTTTATTTGAGTGCAGTCGAAGAACTTGACAATAGGGAAATAATCCTAGATTTTATGTTCTTCTATGTTCCTACCACCATTTCTTCCCTGAGATATAGCAAATAAGTCATTGGTCTGTTGTGACACCTCGATCCCGCATGTACGGAAACGTCACTGCAACGTATATACGCAGGTCGAAAATACCCTTACGTATATACGCTAAGCATCAGTACAGGCAAGAATCAGAGTGCAGAAGCTCAGTGGTAATATACATTCCATCAGAAAAGTATAAGTACATGGTTATCACAGAGAGTGATACAATATTATAGGAATATTACATCACCAGAAAATATAAAAGAATACAATATATGAAGAGATATACAAAAGCTGAGAGAGGCTCACGAGCAGCAAGAGGGGTCTCGAGAACCAAACAGGGGAGGAACTGGAGGAAGAGCTGTGGTGATGATCCCAGCTTCTGCTGCACTCTGATCGTCACGGAAGGATCCGCTGCGCGCTCTAATCATCTACAGCAAGGCCACCAAGGTCCAGGCTCTAGGATCTGGACATGAGAATCCAGGGTTATTAGCAACCCCAACGAGTACATATAATAA
Organism: Agave tequilana; assembly: GCA_038442645.1. Lineage (NCBI taxonomy): Eukaryota > Viridiplantae > Streptophyta > Magnoliopsida > Asparagales > Asparagaceae > Agave > Agave tequilana. The sequence continues at coordinate 51,194 of JAVJIF010000965.1, forward strand.
AGCCAAATGGCGTGCATAACAGGCATACGTATACATGACGAGGTGATGTGGTACAGGCATACAGGTACAAGCAATAATAAGTAACATAAGGGAAATTAAAGGAACAACAGTAAATCATGTATATCGATGAATCTGAAACTGAAAACATGCATAGAAGGAAGTATGAAGAGCATAGGTACATATAAACAAGCGGTAAATAAGTTAAATATGTGATAAATACAAGTATGGACAAAACTATTTGTACAAGCTCAGATTATGGATTCACGGGATGGATACGTCAAGGGGATAATCCATACAAGGAAACTCTCATCTGTATACCACATATCTCATGTCGCCATCGTCTGAGTTTATACAACTTGAGTTGCCCTAAGAATAATAGAACTATAGTGTATCTGGAGTAATCATCATGTGTCATAAAAGCAAAGTGTCAACTCAGGGCATAACATTATAACTGGAATATAAAGGTATTGCATTTTAATTTATTCAATAATTAATCAGTATCGTTTGATATTTCAATCACCTCCCTACCAGCGCCTCACATCACCGATAGTCCATACTAGAGTTCGCACTCTGTAGAACTTACCCATGTCTGATATATGAGTACCAAGACCCAAATAAAGGGGAGACCAAATATCACACGTTCCTAATATTATTACTGTCTGGTTGTTTTATATTATTCATCTGATTCATATGCTTAGGTATGTGCTACCTAGTACACATACATCCACTTATGAATAAGATGAGTTAATATTCTGAAACTGATAAATCTGATGGCTCATATTATAGTGGGTCCCGTCTCTGCCCGGGACTGGCTCAGGAGTACAGGTTACTGCTACCGGGGACTTATCATTACGCGCCCCACATGACACTTCAAATTCAGGCTACTGCTTCCAGGGACTTATCATTACGCGCCCCACACGTCACTTCAGAAATATCACCATTATAAATATGACATCATACGGTTTCCATCAGTTACCCCCACCCAATGTAAGTTGAGTACTTTATTATACATATATGCATTGCCCAAAGATAATGTCCACAAGTGTATACAATAATCCAATAACCATGATTATCTAATTACAGGGATTAACAGGAGTATAGTATCAAGAGCATAATACCAGGAGTCTCCCTATTACAGGGATTCAGGAACACTAGAGTTCAGGAGCACAGGACTTCAGGAGTACCAAATATCTGGTAACAGTATAATAATCATGCCAAGTCCCCATAAAAGTAATAATCATGAATATGCAATATAATACAGGTGCCTGGTATAACAGTAACCAGTCAGGTGTCACAATATCAGGTCAAGTGTACTAATACCAGGTGATAGCATGTTAAGTGAGTGATAACATGTCAAGTGAGTGATAGCATGTCAAGTACCGGTGTCGGATATCAAGGGTCAAGTATAACATGGCAAGTACCGGTGTCAGATATCAACGGTTAAGTATAACATGGCAAGTACCAGTGTATATATGTCAGGGTCAAGTAACTAATAAGTCGGTGAGAGTCACAACATCAAATATCAGGTATCAATCGGTCACGCAACGTGGTACGAGAGAACGGTATAAGCATATCAAACTCTTCACAACCATATTTCTAACAATAATAAATTTATCTTTTAATTAGCCATGTGAAGCCAAGTGAAGCGAGAGCAGATCTAAGCATACCCGCTATAATACCAGTTTGACAACATATAATAACGACCGGCAGCTATTTACATAACATGATAATTTTTAGAAATCATTTATATAACATATGCCAACTTGCATAAAGAGACATCATATATTAAAATCAAGATAATAATTATTAGTCATGAAATGATGGTATAGAGCAAGAAATGTACTCGCCTAACACCGGAATGAAAATACCGAGAAAAAATTCGAGAAATCAGCTAACACGTACAAGCAAGCCACTAGCCTATACTATATATTAAAATATATACATATATATAATAAATATTATAAATATATTAGAGAGTGATGAGAGAGGAGAGAAAGAGGAGAGAGAAAGTATAAGGTATTTTAAAAGAGAAAAATAAGAATTAAAGGGGAGGGGTATGATTGAAATTATGGGGAAGTATATAAGGGGTTGGGGGGTAGAAATGGAAGGAAGTAAAAGGAAAGAATTAATAGAAAGAAAGAAAAGAGATAAGGAAGAAGAAAGAAAGAAAGTAGAAAGGAAAAAGAAATGGAGGGGGGAGGGGGCGGCCGGCGGCCTGGCGGCGGCGCCCCCGGGAGGGGGGGCACGCGCGGCCTAGCCCGGGGAGGAGAGGGTTGGTGGAGTTGGTTTTGGTTGTTGTTTCGTGGAGTTGTTTGGTGATGGTAGTTAGTGGTGGTGGTGGTTATGGTAGTTGTGGTGATTGTTGGAGGTGGTGGGGAGTTAGAGGAGGAGGTAATGATTGAGGAGTTGGAAGTGGAGGAGGAGGTGGTTTGGTGGGGAATTTTGTGGAAGAAGATGAAGTTGTGGTGGTGGGTTTGGATGAAATTAAGGAGGAGGAGTGGTGTTTTGGGATTGATAAAAGTGGAGAAGTGGGGAGGTGGGGGGTGGCGCGGCGCTGGCCTAGGGGCAGCGGTCGTGGCGGCTTAGGTGGTGGAGGTGGCTGGTGGTGATGGTAGAGTGGGTTTTGGTTGAAGTATTAGAGAAGTTTGGAGTTTAAATGGTAATGGAAAGAAGACGAAAGAAGAAGGATTTTTAATAGAGGAGGAGGAGGAAGTAATGATGAAATGGGATGGGGGGAGGGGCTGCAGGCGACGGGGAGCAGAGAATGGGGAAGGTAAGGGGAAGAAAAGAAAAGAAAGAAAAAGAAAGGAAAAGGAAAAAATTAAAGAAAAAGAAAAGAAATAGAAAAAATAATAAATAAATACTTTATTAGATAATTAAATTAATAGAATATTCTGGGAGTACAAAGTAGAGGAGTGGAGAAGGAAAAAGCAAGAAAAGAAAAGGACGATAAATAATATTATTATTTTAATAGGGCAAAAATTTGACTGTTTCAGAAACGTTTTGAAAAATTCTCAAAAATAGTAAATATTATTTTAAGATGCCTAGTGAAATCATATTTGAGAAATTTCATCTAATTATTAAATTAAAAATCCTAAAATGGTTCAGAGATACGACCGACACTAGGATCGGTCAAATTTTGATAAATTTAGAAAATCTCAAAAAATGTATTTAGATAGAAAATGAAATTCTAAGAAGTAACATGAAAGACATTTTTGAAAATTTAATTCCGTTTGAAAACCAAAAATCTGGGAATCGGTTAGTGATGCCAACCAACACCGATTTTGGAGATTTTGCAAAATAATTCTGAAAAATTTCAGAAAATCATGAAAAATATAAAATATTAGAAAATAGTGCGTGAAACTGAAATCGGTAAAATTGAACTAGCAAAAAGGTCAAATCGAGCGGTATACCAGTATCGGGTTCCCGGTCCGGGTTAGGGCTTACTCTAAGTCTGAGAATCCAGATCTGATACCAAATAACACAAGCAATTGCAACTTAAATACAAATACTGAAATAAAATGGTCAAAGAATTCGGGACACGCAGCCGGGTACGTATCCTGGGAACGGGGTGTTACAATCTACCCACCTAACAAAAATTTCGCTCTCGAAATTTCTATAAGGAGGTAGATGAACATGGAAGAGATTAAGGTCAGTGATGATAATATGATAAAGTGTGAAGGGTAAGGAAGCTTACCAGCTCAAGACACATATCTGGGTTGGTTGAAGGGATGACGGGAAGAAGCTGAAAGGAAAAAGATAGAAGGGTCTCAAGATTCAAGGAAAAGATTGCGAGAAAGGAATAGATAACACCGCATTTGCGATTAGAATGTATATTCAAGATTCATGCTCTCCAGCTATAAATTAATATCTCATTAATCTGCCAACTGATTGTACTGAAGATGTTAGAGCTTAAGCTCTAATACCATCCTGCGATGCCTCGATACCACGGGTATGAAAACGTCACTGCGACGTATATACGCAGGTCAGAAATACCCTCATATATACGCTAAGCATCAGTAAGGGCAAGAATCAGAGTGTGAAAGCACAGCGGTAATATACATTCCAACAGAAAAGTACAAGTACATGGTTATCACAGAGAGTGATACAATATTACAGGAATATTACATCACTAAAAAATACAAAAGAATATAATATATGAAGAGATATACAAAAGCTGAGAGGTGCTCACGAGCAGCAAGAGGGGTCTCGAGAACCAAACAGGGGAGGAACTAGGAAGAAGAGCTGCGGCGATGATCCAAGCTTCTGCTGCACTCCGATTGTCACGAAAGGATACGCTGCGCACTCTGTTCAGTTACAGCAAGGCCACCATGGTCCAGGCTCTAGGATCTGGACATGAGGATTCTGGGTTGTTAGCAACCCCAGCGAGTACATATAATAAAGCCAAATGGCATGCATAACAGGCACACTTGTACATGACCATGTGATGTGGTACAGGCATAAAGGTACAAGCAATAATAAGTAACATAAGGGAAATTAAAAGAACGACAGTAAATCATGTATATCAATGAATCTAAAACTGAAAACATACATAGAAGGTAGTATGAAGAGCATAGGTACATATTAACATGCGGTAAATAAGTTAAACATGTGATAAGTACAAGTATGGACAAAACTAGTTGTACAAGCTCAGATTATGGATTCACGGGACAGATACGTCAAGGGGATAATCTAAACAAGAAAACCCTGATCTATGTACCACATATCTCATATTTCCATCGTCTGAGTTTATACAATTTGAGTTGCCCTAAGAATAACAGAACTATAGTGTATCTGGAGTAATCATGTGTCATAAAGAAAGGTGTCAACTCAGGGCATAACATTATACTGGAATATAAAGGTGTTTCATTTTAATTTATTCAATAATAATAATCAGTACCGTTTGATATTTCAATCGCCTCCCTACCAGCGCCTCACATCACCAATAGTTCATACTACAGTTCGCACTCTGTGGAACTTACCTGGGTCTGATATGTGAGTAACAGGACCTGAACAAAGGAGAGACCAAATATCACACGTTCCTAATATTATTATTGTCTGGTTGTTTTATGTTATTCATCTGATTCATATGCTTAGGTATGTGTTATCGGTACACATATATCCACTTATGAATAAGACAAGTTATTATTTGGAAACTGATAAATCTCTTGGCTCATATATATAGTGGGTTCCGTCTTTGCCCGTGACTGGCTCAGGGGTACAGGATACTGCTTCTGGGGACTTATCATTACGCGCCCCACACGACACTTCAGATTCAGGATACTACTTCTGGGGACTTATCATTACGTGCCTCACACGATACTTCAGAAATATCACCATTATAATATGACATCATATCAGTTTCCATCAGTTTCTCCCACCCCAGTGTAAGTTGAGTACTTTATTATACATATATGCATTGCCCAAAGATAATGTCACAAGTGTATACAGTAATCCTGTAACGCCCCCCGATCCTGAGGGTACGGAGACGTTACTGCAACGTATATACGCAGGTCAGAAATACCCTCACGTATATACGCTAAGCATCTGTACAAGCAAGAATCAGAGTACGGAAGCAAGTGGTGCATTATACATTCCAACATATGAGTACAATTACAAAGTTATCACCAGAGGTGATCCAATATTACATGAATATTACATCACTGATCTGCGCAATTGCGAGATTACAAAGAGATGTACAAGTATGAACAGTACAAATGGAGGCTCAGAGTCATAACAGGGAAACTCTAGAGCCGAACAAGGGGCCTGGAAGGATAGAGCTTCAGACGGTCAGCTGGGGATCCATGCTTCAGCTGCGCCACTCTGATCAGCAACCGGAGGAATCCACACGCTCCAATCTTCATGACCTGGACATGAGGATCCAGGGGAGTCAGATGAAACTCCCCAGGCGAGTGGTGATACAAAAGCCAAGTGGCGAGCAAGGGTAAGTATATGTAAAGCGATAAAACCAAATAAAGCCGAGGACGAGCAAATCTGATTGTATGGTTTCAGATCACGGCTCCATAAGACTAGTACGTCGAAGGAATAATCCAAACAAGGAAACCCTCATTTATATACCTTTATCTCATGTCACCATAATCCAAACACATACAACACGACTGTACTCAGGGCATGATAAGATAATGAACAGGAGGCAAGTGGATACAAGGGATAAAGCAGAGTGTGAGCAGTTAATACTATAATACTCATAAAGCCGGAAATCCGAAGTAAAATCCCGGACAAGCAAATATGGTAAGGCACATCACAGATTCATAGCCGTTTAAGTTGCAGGCTTTAGTATGCGTCCCATTCCACATACCTCTACTTACAACTTAAAGAGCCGGTTATTATCTTGATACTTATTATTACTCGTCTTACCCTGATATCTAGCTATGTGAACTAGCGTCCCAGCACACATAGGTCCATATCCGAGTAAAGCAAGGTTGTTATTGGAAATCAGCGGGGGTATCAACGAACTATGTTTACAGTGGGTCCCGTACATACCCGGGACCACGGCCCAGGATTGTTCCGTTGCTTGGTGACGAAACCAGCCGCAAGGCTAACAGGAGGGACTTATGTATGCCCTTATCATGATGGTACCAGGAAGGAGGGAGCCAGCACTCCTCTCGGTCGCCTGGAGGCCCACAGGTCAGACCGGAAGTTTTAGTTGCACAACATGCCTAGTACCACTGTAAACACGAACACATATTGATAGCCGCATGTTTCCCCCGACCCGATGCAAGTTGTTCCTTTTATGAATTATTAGATGATTATCAGATTCCGGGAATGAGCAAGAGCAAGTCAGGAATATCAGGAATGCAGATATATCAGGAGTACTGTACGTACTATAAAGTATCACATGCGTATCAGTACATTTTGTACTATCAAGATGTCAGGTCATCATTCCCGTTATCGTGATAATCATGAGAGTCGAGTATATCATGCTGGGTGTTAAGTGATAGCAGACAAGAGGATGATATTTGACAGGTGACCAATCATGTCAAGAGATTGATATTAGTCCGGTGGCAAGTCACGACATAACAAGGGGTCTTGCCAAGTGGTAGCATGTCAGGTGTTAGATGATAACAAATCAGTTGCCAGGTGATATACATGTGTTAAATAGTAGCATGAAAATGATAAGTAGTATAAACAGGTGACAGGCATTAGTATGTAGATGGTAAGTATCAAGCAAAAGCATATCAAGTTTGTTAAGTAACAGAATAATAGTTGAACACAATCAAAGAAGGTGTTAGTTCCAAACAGCATAAATCATGAAGAATACAAGTCGACTGATGAAAATAGGAAAGTCCAAAGGAAGCGAGAACACTCGCATAACCAATAAAATAGTAAGGCAAGAGGATAGCGAGATCACTCGCCTAAATCTTAGTGAAATCTCTGATATCCGGAATCCAGGAAATCGACGCGTCAGTGCGTTAGAGAGGAAGTAAGGGAGAAGTCCAGGGAGAGAGAGATAGATAGAGAGAGGGTATACAGAGGGACGCGAGTTTTTGAGAGTGAGGCGCGGGAGTTGCGTCGCAGGAATAGCCGGCGCGGGTATCACAAACGCGGGAGTCGCGTCGCGAAGGTACCACAAACGCGGGGTTCGAGACCCGCGTTCAAATCAGGACGCGAGGAGAATGCGGACGCGAGTATAAACTCTGCGTCACGACAAAATGAATAGAACACAGACGCGGGCATGGGATCCGCGTTAGGAAACAAACAGAGAGAAGGGAAGGTGATATTCGTTAAGTGACAAGTCTTGTAATAACAATGTATGATGCAAGTCTCGAGGATAAGGTCCATATTCAAGGAAGTGATTAACCACAGCAGACAGCCAAGATTAGTCGACTAGGGAAACTAAGTAGTCGACTTAGAGAAGAAGTTAGTCGACTATAGAGGAGGATCAAGTCGACTAATAGGGCCGCGTCTCAGAGAGCCGCGTCCCAGAAAGAAAGTTAGTCGACTAGGGAATTAAGGTTAGTCGACTAATCAAGGTCGCGTTTCAGAAAGCCGCGTTTCAGGAGAAAAGTTAGTCGACTAGGGCAATTGAGTTAGTCGACTAATGAAGGTTGCGTTTCCAGGAATGGTGCGTTCTTCAGGAAAGTTAGTCGACTAGGAATATGGGATAGTCGACTAGTAAAGTCGCGTCTCAGGAGTGAGGCTGCGTTTCAAAGGGGTTAGTCGACTTATACATGGGTCAAGTCGACTAATACTGAGCAACAGAGAACAGGATAAGCTTTGAGAGTTATGGTTGTTGATATATATATATACAAGTTAACCAAGTCTTTGGCGAGGAAAAGCACTCGCCTAAGGTGATCCTTGCTGCGTCCAACGAAGGGAAGTTCGGCCCCAATCCAAAAGGAGGGTACCGGCCCTAAGTCTTGCCGCCGGAGAAGAACGCGGCCCCAATCCAAAAGGAGTGGCCGGTCTTCACAAAGTGATGGAGAGAGGTTGAAGGTGCAAGTCTAGTTCACTTTGCCAAAAATGGGATTTTGCAAACGGTGCCACGGGGAGCGACAAGTTGGCTAGAATGAAAGAGCTCGCCGAGGAGGTGAAGATGGTATACTTGGTGGTGGCTAAAGTGGTGTATATGGAGGTGGAGATGGTGGAGAAGGTGGTGGTGGAAATGGGTTGTTAGTGTTTCTTGGTGGAAGAGAGGTTGAAGAAGGTGGTATGGGGATGTTATGGTTGCTGGAAATGGAGGAGGAGATGGAGGGGAGAATGGTGGAGGAATTTGTGGTGGAGATTTGGGTGGCTCAAGGAAGGAGGAGGAGGCTCTTGGTGGCTTCTCTGTTGGTAGCTGCAGGAAACAAGGAAGAAGAAGAAGAGAAATGAAAGAGAGAGAAGGAGTGGGGGTATTTATATGTAATAGGAAAATATTATAGTAATAATGCTATTGCCATCAAAAGAGAACGCACCCAATTGACTTGCGTCTCAACAAAATGGTAGGCTGCGTTTAGGCCAAAATGGGTCAAACGCGGGAATCAAGGCTGCGTCCAGGGAAGATGCCAAGCTGCATTTCACAAAAGGACAAAAGTCATGATGACTTGATGGAATTGATCTGAGGTGCATTAAATGAAGCATGGGGAGGTGAGGAGAGGATCTCTGCATTAAATGCAAAATCCCAGGAGTGAAGCTCGCGTTTGGCGAGGAGAGAGAAAAAGTGGGAAAATATCTGGACACTATTCCGGTATCTTGGAAAACACCGAAAACTCCGGAAAAGTCCCAAAAATAAAGTAACTTGAAAAGCTTCCAAAAAATTCTCAAAAATAATAAATATTTTAAAAAGATTTTGGTGAAATCGGTTTTCAGGAATTCAATCTCATTTTCAAAATAAAAATCCTGAAGTCAATGGTCAATACCGGTCTACACCGGGTCGGCCAGATTTTGATAAAATCTGAAAAATCCCAGAAAATGTCTGAAAGAAGAAAATATAATTCTAAGAAGTAATATGAAAGCGAAATCTAGAAATTTGATTCCAATTGTAAATTAAAATTCCTGGAATCAACCAGTGATACTGGCCGACACCCAATCCAGTGAAATTTTGATAAATTTAGAAAATTCTTAGAAAAAGTATTTAGATAGAAAATGTGATTTTAAGAAGTTACTGGAAAGCCGTTTCTTGAAATTCAACTCCGTTTGTAAATTAAAAATCTGAGAATCGATCAGTGGTATCGGTCGATACCGGTTTTGAAGAATTTCAACTTAATTCAGGAAAATCCCAGAAAATCATAAAAAATCTAAAATATTAAAAAACGATATTTAAAACTAAAATCGGTCAAATCGGAATAACAAAAAGATCAAATCGAGAAATTTACTAGGATCGGGTTCCCGGTTCAGACTAGGGCTGACTCCGAGTCCACGAATCCAGATCCAAGGCAAAACGATCATGCGAACAATTCATAATACAAAACAAATACAGGAAGTTAATCAAAAATACGATCAGAAAATACGAATACGCAACTAAGTACGTATTCCGGGAACGGGGTGTTACACTCCATCCACCTTACAAAAAATTGCGTCCTCGCAATTTCGATAAGGGGTGAAATGAACACAAAAGATAGGAATGAGGATTATACCAATCAAGATATGAATAACTATGAGCCGTTCTCCCAGATCGACTGAACGGCTAACCCAAGACTGAGGCATCTCCGCACTTCTGCCGTATACATACATCCCCTGATGGTGCCATAATAATACTGATCTGATGTCTGCTTATAAAACAACGCTGTTAGAACTTCAAAAGACTACCCCATTCTGAATGATATAAGGTGAGCTGGCTTGGTAAGATAATCAATAATACTTCGATCAGACTGTGAGCCAAAGATGATGAAATCCATAGTGTTGAAGTCCATAATATAATATAAAACCCTGCATGGTAAGATGTTATCCTTTTGCAGTAGAATCACTGACGGGCTGCATACTGGGCTTTGCTAACTCTGAAAGACGTAGCCAAGAATATTAAATAACTGTGAAGAATTCGGAATACTGGCTTAAGAATGATAACCCGACTGCAGGTGGAAAATGTAGAAGATAATCTGAGTCCTGTAAGATTGGTGGAATGGATCATTGACAAGGGTCATGGAGATAGCTCAGATATAGTGATGAAACTCTGTTCAACAGGTCCATGAAAGCACGCTGGGCAGAAGAAATCCGAGGAATGGCTAGAGTGCTAAACACTGAAGGGACTAGCCACGAATGAAACCAAGCCTAGATGAGGTCATCGCGTAACACAGCTCAGCTGTTAAGCATTAGGGTGCGGCGAAGCTAACGCTCTGCGAGGCTCGCATGTGGCGAAGCTCACGCGGCGAAGCCAGCGCGTAACACAACACTAAATGCTAAGCACCAGGGTGCAGCGAAACTCACACCTGGTTAGATTCACGGATGACTAGAACACGACCCTCGCTTAGCGAGGCTAGCGGAGCCTTTGGTCCACCAAATCAATAAAAACTGCCAGGAGTTATTGGCTCTGAGAACACGATCAAGAAATTATAATAATCGAAGCGTGTCCCGAATACTGTCTTCTAAATAATATCCTGACTGCAAATCAGCTCTGAGAATGCCCGAGTTCCCTGAACATAGTTGAAGAAATCATGATCGCTATTGAGGGTAATAGAAATGAAAAATATCATAATTCTGTTTGCTAGAAGTCCTTATTCTGGAACACTGATCTGCACTGGCACTCCTCGTGTAATGATATAGTCTAACTGATTATATAAGTGATAGCTACTCCGCTAGATGTACTGGTCTCCCGTGATGTATCCATAAATATAAGAATATAACGCGGGGTCAAAGATCTGTCTAATATAAGACAATGTGATATACCAGAGTCAAGGAATGCCAGAACATAATGAGAACGAATCATATCTGTCCTGCTGTTACCTCACTAGTCAACACATATCTTAAGTTGGCATAAAGATCATAAAAATCAGAATAGCAAAAATAAAAGAAGTAGGAATCATGAAATAGGGAGAGAGATAGGACGGACTAGGATTGATGGTGATAGTGCAATGAGGAGGATATGATATAGAGAATTTACTAACTCCCGGACATGCAAAAAATGGGGATAAATAGTTACGGTTAGTACTGGGTTCCCCCTTCAGATATTGAGCATCCCTTCCTGTTCTCACCCCATCATATTGAGCATCCCGACTTCCTCTTTCGTCAGATTATATGTTTGCCTCCCTTCATCATGTGCCCTAGTTCTCGGTCTCTTTTGTATATGACTCCATGCTGGATGCTGGGGATGAAGTGAGGTTATTCTGACAGTAGGTCCTGGATTCCCTCACAACGGTGATACTAGATGAGTTGATCTGATCGGTGCGATGTTCTCTGTCTCCTTGAGCAGGCAATCACTTTTCAACTAATCCCCGAACCCGTATATGTCGTAGTTCATAATCTTTCTGGTGGTTATGTTAAAGGTGCCCGGCTCCAGACAACATCCACCGGTCATATGTTGAGGGCAGGGTTGGAGGGATGGCTTAGCTAGTAGGGCATCCAGAGGCCTGTCTGAGCCTTCAACTTCCATCAATTAAGAGGGTCTCTTCACCAACTTCATCTGCAACTCACCCTAATCTTCCTTCTCTGGGTCCATTCCACTTCCCGGATGATGACAAAAGAACTTGAGAATACTCCTTAGGCTGCTTAGGAATAAGAGACATCTTGCTCTTCATCTTCATTTCTCACTTAAGATATTGCTTGCTCGGTTCTCCTTGTCGGCCACCATGTAAAACACCGACCGACTCTGCCTTAGGAATTTTGCAGTGTACTTATTTACAATCCATTCTTCTTACCGCAATTTTTTTTTCTGAGCTATTATAGAGGAGAATCTTCGTATAAAAATCCTTCAAGAACTAGTCCCAAGTGATGGGCTTTTCCAGTCTTGCTGCTTCTACCAACCACCACGCCCTGGCCATATCTTCTAATTGAATCTTGATCATTTTCACCTAGTTCTCGTCAGGGACCCAAGTTGACTTAGAAGATCCATCTTGTTTACTGACCACTGCTATACACTCAGGGCTCCTCCATGCTTGAAAAGATTACCGGTTAGCATTTCCTGAAATCCAACATGTTACCTGGCTTCTGTTCCCGGAGTGCAACCAATAATCCTTGGTGCGGGACCTTCATCTGTACTTGTTAGTTTATCATCATACTTTTGTAGAAATCATCTCCATTCAACACTTCCTCCATTAGGGCCATTCTAAGAAGAACCAAAACTGTTAAGAATTCCCCATCTTTTCATGTCCGAGTTGGTCCAAGAATGACAAGAAACTGAAGTATGAAAGGATGGGAGAACTTCAGAATTCAAGAATAAGATTATCAAGAGAGAATGGATAACTTTGTACTTATAGTTGGATTGTATAACCAAGACTCATGCATTCCAGTTGCAAATTTCTTTACCATTAATTTGCCGACTGGTTGTACTGAGGATGTGAGAGCCTAGGCTCTGATACCACCCTGTAACGCCCCCCGATCCTGAGGGTACGGAGACGTTACTGCAACGTATGTACGCAGGTCAGAAATACCCTCACGTATATACGCTAAGCATCAGTACAAGCAAGAATCAGAGTACGGAAGCAAGTGGTGCATTATACATTCCAACATATGAGTACAATTACAAAGTTATCACCAGAGGTGATCCAATATTACATGAATATTACATCACTGATCTGCGCAATTGCGAGATTACAAAGAGATGTACAAGTATGAACAGTACAAATGGAGGCTCAGAGTCATAACAGGGAAACTCTAGAGCCGAACAAGGGGGCCTGGAAGGATAGAGCTTCAGACGGTCAGCTGGGGATCCATGCTTCAGCTGCGCCACTCTGATCAGCAACCGGGGGAATCCACACGCTCCAAGCTCCATGACCTGGACATGAGGATCCAGTGGAGTCAGATGAAACTCCCCAGGCGAGTGGTGATACAAAAGCCAAGTGGCGAGCAAGGGTAAGTATATGTAAAGCGATAAAACCAAATAAAGCCGAGGACGAGCAAATCTGATTGTATGGTTTCAGAACACGGCTCCATAAGACTAGTACGTCGAAGGAATAATCCAAACAAGAAAACCCTCATTTATATACCTTTATCTCATGTCACCATAATCCAAACACATACAACCCGACTATACTCAGGGCATGATAAGATAATGAACAGGAGGCAAGTGGATACAAGGGATAAAGCAGAGTGTGAGCAGCTAATACTATAATACTCATAAAGCCGGAAATCCGAAGTAAAATCCCGGACAAGCAAATATGGTAAGGCACATCACAGATTCATAGCCGTTTAAGTTGCAGGCTTTAGTATGCGTCCCATTCCACATACCTCTACTTACAACTTAAAGAGCCGGTTATTATCTTGATACTTATTATTACTCGTCTTACCCTGATATCTAGCTATGTGAACTAGCGTCCCAGCACACATAGGTCCATATCCGAGTAAAGCAAGGTTGTTATTGGAAATCAGCGGGGGTATCTACGAACTATGTTTACAGTGGGTCCCGTACATACCGGGACCACGGCCCAGGATTGTTCCGTTGCTTGGTGACGAAACCAGCCGCAAGGCTAAAAGGAGGGACTTATGTATGCCCTTATCATAATGGTACCAGGAAGGAGGGAGCCAGCACTCCCCTCGGTCGCCTGGAGGCCCACAGGTCAGACCGGAAGTTTTAGTTGCACAACATGCCTAGTACCACTGTAAATACGAACACATATTGATAGCCACATGTTTCCCCCGACCCAATGCAAGTTGTTCCTTTTATGAATTATTAGATGATTATCAGATTCCGGGAATGAGCAAGAGCAAGTCAGGAATATCAGGAATGCAGATATATCAGGAGTACTGTACGTACTAAAAAGTATCACATGTGTATCAGGAGTACATTTTGTACTATCAAGATGTCAGGTCATCATTCCCGTTATCGTGATAATCATGAGAGTCGAGTATATCATGCTGGGTGTTAAGTGATAGCATGACAAGAGGATGATATTTGGCAGGTGACCAATCATGTCAAGAGATTGATATTAGTCCGGTGGCAAGTCACGACATAACAAGGGGTCTGGCCAAGTGGTAGCATGTCAGGTGTTAGATGATAACAAATCAGTTGCCAGGTGATATACATGTGTTAAATAGTAGCATGAAAATGACAAGTAGTATAAACAGGTGACAGGCATTAGTATGTAGATGGTAAGTATCAAGCAAAAGCATATCAAGTTTGTTAAGTAACAGAATAATAGTTGAACACAATCAAAGAAGGTGTTAGTTCCAAACAACATAAATCATGAAGAATACAAGTCGACTGATGAAAATAGGAAAGTCCAAAGGAAGCGAGAACACTCGCATAACCAATAAAATAGTAAGGCAAGAGGATAGCGAGATCACTCGCCTAAATCTTAGTGAAATCTCTGATATCCGGAATCTAGAAAATCGACGCGTCAGTGCGTTAGAGAGGAAGTAAGGGAGAAGTCCAGGGAGAGAGAGATAGCTAGAGAGAGGGTATACAGAGGGACGCGAGTTTTTGAGAGTGAGACGCGGGAGTTGCGTCGCAGGAATAGCCGGCGCGGGTATCACAAACGCGGGAGTCGCGTCGCGAAGGTACTACAAACGCGGGGTTCGAGACCCGCGTTCAAATCAAGACGCGAGGAGAACGCGGACGCGAGTATAAACTCTGCGTCACGACAAAATGAATAGAACACAGACGCGGGCATGGGATCCGCATTAGGAAACAAACAGAGAGAAGGGAAGGTGATATTCGTTAAGTGACAAGTCTTGTAATAACATTGTATGATGCAAGTCTCGAGGATAAGGTCCATATTCAAGGAAGTGATTAACCACAACAGACAGCCAAGATTAGTCGACTAGGAAAACTAAGTAGTCGACTTAGAGAAGAAGTTAGTCGACTATAGAGGAGGATCAAGTCGACTAATAGGGCCGCGTCTCAGAGAGCCGCGTCCCAGAAAGAAAGTTAGTCGACTAGGGAATTAAGGTTAGTCGACTAATCAAGGTCGCGTTTCAGAAAGCCGCGTTTCAGGAGAAAAGTTAGTCGACTAGGGCAATTGAGTTAGTCAACTAATGAAGGTTGCGTTTCCAGGAATGGTGCGTTCTTCAGGAAAGTTAGTCGACTAGGAATATGGGATAGTCGACTAGTAAAGTCGCGTCTAAGGAGTGAGGCTGCGTTTCAAAGGGGTTAGTCGACTTATACATGGGTCAAGTCGACTAATACTGAGCAACAGAGAACAGGATAAGCTTTGAGAGTTATGGTTGTTGATATATATATATACAAGTTAACCAAGTCTTTGGCGAGGAAAAGCACTCGCCTAAGGTGATCCTTGCTGCGTCCAACGAAGGGAAGTTCGGCCCCAATCCAAAAGGAGGGTACCGGCCCTAAGTCTTGCCGCCGGAGAAGAACGCGGCCCCAATCCAAAAGGAGTGGCCGGTCTTCACAAAGTGATGGAGAGAGGTTGAAGGTGCAAGTCTAGTTCACTTTGCCAAAAATGGGATTTTGCAAACGGTGCCACGGGGAGCGACAAGTTGGCTAGAATGAAAGAGCTCGCCGAGGAGGTGAAGATGGTATACTTGGTGGTGGCTAAAGTGGTGTATATGGAGGTGGAGATGGTGGAGAAGGTGGTGGTGGAAATGGGTTGTTTAGTGT
Organism: Agave tequilana; assembly: GCA_038442645.1. Taxonomy (NCBI): domain Eukaryota; kingdom Viridiplantae; phylum Streptophyta; class Magnoliopsida; order Asparagales; family Asparagaceae; genus Agave; species Agave tequilana. The sequence goes on from JAVJIF010000965.1 coordinate 67,341, forward strand.
TTCTTGGTGGAAGAGAGGTTGAAGAAGGTGGTATGGGGATGTTATGGTTGCTGGAAATGGAGGAGGAGATGGAGGGGAGAATGGTGGAGGAATTTGTGGTGGAGATTTGGGTGGCTCAAGGAAGGAGGAGGAGGCTCTTGGTGGCTTCTCTGTTGGTGGCTGCAGGAAACAAGGAAGAAGAAGAAGAGAAATGAAAGAGAGAGAAGGAGTGGGGGTATTTATATGTAATAGGAAAATATTATAGTAATAATGCTATTGCCATCAAAAGAGAACGCACCCAATTGGCTTGCGTCTCAACAAAATGGTAGGCTGCGTTTAGGCCAAAATGGGTCAAACGCGGGAATCAAGGCTGCGTCCAGGGAAGATGCCAAGCTGCGTTTCACAAAAGGACAAAAGTCATGATGACTTGATGGAATTGATCTGAGGTGCATTAAATGAAGCATGGGGAGGTGAGGAGAGGATCTCTGCATTAAATGCAAAATCCCAGGAGTGAAGCTCGCGTTTGGCGAGGAGAGAGAAAAAGTGGGAAAATATCTGGACACTATTCCGGTATCTGGGAAAACACCGAAAACTCCGGAAAAGTCCCAAAAATAAAGTAACTTGAAAAGCTTCCCAAAAATTCTCAAAAATAATAAATATTATAAAAAGATTTTTGGTGAAATTGGTTTTTAGGAATTCAATCTCATTTTCAAAATAAAAATCCTGAAGTCAATGGTCAATACCGGTCTACACCGGGTCGGCCAGATTTTGATAAAATCTGAAAAATCCTAGAAAATGTCTGAAAGAAGAAAATATAATTCTAAGAAGTAATATGAAAGCGGAATCTAGAAATTTAATTCCAATTGTAAATTAAAATTCCTGGAATCAACCAGTGATACTGGCCGACACCCAATCCAGTGAAATTTTGATAAATTTAGAAAATTCTTAGAAAAAGTATTTAGATAGAAAATGTGATTTTAAGAAGTTACTGGAAAGCCGTTTCTTGAAATTCAACTCCGTTTGTAAATTAAAAATCCGAGAATCGATCAGTGGTATCGGTCGATACCGGTTTTGAAGAATTTCAACTTAATTCAGAAAAATCCCAGAAAATCATAGAAAATCTAAAATATTAAAAAAACGATGTTTAAAACTAAAATCGGTCAAATCGGAATAACAAAAAGATCAATCGAGAAATTTACTAGGATCGGGTTCCCGGTTCAGACTAGGGCTGACTCCGAGTCCACGAATCCAGATCCAAGGCAAAACGATCATGCGAACAATTCATAATACAAAACAAATACAGGAAGTAAATCAAAAATACGATCAGAAAATACGAATACGCAACTAAGTACGTATTCCGGGAACGGGGTGTTACAAATCCAATAACCATGATTATCCAATTACGGGGATTAACAGGAGTATAATATCAGGAGCATAATACCAGGAGTCTTCCTATTATGGGGGTTCAGGAATACTAGAGTTCAGGAGCACAGGAGTTCAGGAGCACCAAATATCTGGTAACAGTATAATAATCATGCCAAGTCCCAATAAAAGTAATAATCATGAATATGTAATATAGTACAGGTACCAGGTATAACAGTAACCAGTCTGGTGTCACAATATCAAGTCAAGTGTACTAATACTAGGTGATAGCATTTTAAGTGAGTGATAGCATGTCAAGTGAGTGATAGCATGTCAAGTGTCGGTGTCAGATATCAAGGATAAAGTATAAAATGGCAAGTACTGGTGTCAGATATTAAGGGTCAAGTATAACATGACAAGTACCGTTGTATACATGTCAGGGTCAGGTAACTAATATGTTGGTGAGAGCACAACATCAAATATCATGTATCAACTGGTCACGCAACATGGTACAGGAGAACTGTATAAACATTTCAAACTCTTCACAACCATATTTCTAACAATAATAAATTTATCTACTAATTAGCCATGCAAAGCCGAGTGAAATGGGAGCAGATCTAAGCATACCCGGTATAATACCAGTTTGAAATAACGACCGGCAGCTATTTATATAACATGATAATTTTTAGAAATCATTTATATAACGTATACCAACTTGCATAAGGGACATCATATATTAAAAACAAGATAATAATTATTAGTCATGAAATGATGATAATAGAGCAAGAAATGTACTCGCCTAACACCAGAATGAAAATACCGAGAAAAAGTCTAAGAAATCCGCTAACACGTACGAGCAAGCCACTAACCTATACTATATATTAAAATATATACATAAATATAATAAATATTATAAATATATTAGACAGGGATGGGAGAGGAGAGAGAGAGAGGAGAGAGAGTATAGGGTATTTTAAAAAAGAAAAATAAGAATCAAAGGGGAGGGATATGATTGAAATTATGGGGAAGTAAAAAAGGGGTTAAATGGGGGTAGAATTGGAAAGGAAGAAAAAGGAAAGAATTAAAAGAAAGAAAGAAAAGAAAGAAGGAAGAAGAAAGAAAGACAGAAGGAAGGAAAAATGAAAAGGAGGGGGGAGGGGCGGGAGGCGACGCCGGGGGGGGCGGGGGCGCATGCGCGGCCTAGCCCGGGGAGGAGAGGGTTGGTGGAGTTGGTTTTGACTGTTGTTTGGTGGAGTTGTTTGGTGGTGTAGTTGGTGGTGGTGGTTATGGTGGTTGTGGTGGTTGTTGGAGGTGGTGGGGAGTTAGAGGAGGAGGAGGAGGTGATAATTGAGGGGTTGGAAGTGAAGGAGGAGGTGGTTTGGTAGGGAATTTTGGGGAAGAAGATGAAGTGGTGGTGGTGGGTTTGGATGAATTAAGGAGGAGGAGTGGTGTTTTAGGATTGATGAAAGTGGAGAAGGAAGTGGGGAGGTAGGGGGTGGCGCGGCACCGGCCTAGGGGCGGTAGTGGTGGCGGCTCAGGTGATGGAGGTGGCCGGTGGTGATGGTGGAGTGGGTTTTGGTTGAAGTGTTTGAGGAGTTTGGAGTTGAAATGGTAATGGAAAGAAGAAGAAAGAAGAAGGTTTTTAATGGAGGAGGAGGAGGAGGAAGTAATTATGAAATGGGATGGGGGGAGAGGAGCTACAGGCGGCTGCTGTAGGCGGCGAGAAGCAGAGCATGGGGAAGATAAGGGGAAGAAAAGAAAAGAAAGAAAAAGAAAGAAAACGAAAGGAAAAGGGAAAAATTAAAGAAAAGAGAAGAAATAGAAAAAAAATAATAAATAAATATTTTATTAGGTAATTAAATTAATAGAATATTCTGGAAGTACAAAGTAAACGAGTGGAGAAGGAAAAAGGAAGAAAAGAAAAGGAAGGTAAATAATATTATTATTTTAATAGGGCAAAAATTTGACTGTTTCAGAAACGTTCCGAAATTTTTTTAAAAATAGTAAATATTATTATAATATGCCTAATAAAATTGGATTCGAGAAATTTCATCTAGTTTTTAAATTAAAAATCATGAAATCTTCCGGTGATATTGGGCGACACCAGGATCGGTCAAATTTTTATAAATTTAGAAAAATCTCAAAAAATATATTTAGATAGAAAATGAAGTTCTAAGGAGCAACGTGAAAACTGTTTCTGAAAATTCAATTTAGTTTGAAAACCAAAAATTCGGGAATTGGTCAGCGATGCCAACCGACACCGTTTTTGGAGATTTTGTAAAATAATTCTAAAAAATCCTTAAAACTCATGAAAAATCTAAAATATTAGATAACAGTATTTGAAATTGAAATCGGTAAAATTGAACTAGCAGAAAGGTCAAATCGGGCAGTATACTAGTATTGGGTTCTCATTCTGGGTCAGATCTTACTCTAGGTCTGAGAAACCAGATCCGATACCAAATAACATAAGCAATCACAACTTAAATATAAATATTGAAACAAAAAGGTCAAAGAATTCAGGACACGCATCTGAGTACGTATCTCGGGAATGGGGTGTTACAATCACCCACCTAACAAAAATTTCATCCTCGAAATTTCTGTAAGGAGGGAGATGAACTGAAATAGATTAAGGTCAATGATGATAATATGATAAAGTGTGAAGGGAAAGGAAGATTACCGACTCAGGACATATATCTGGATTGGTTGAAGGGATGACGGGAAGAAGCTGAAAGGAAAAAAGATAAAAGGGTCTCAGGAGTCAAGGAAAAGATTGTGAGGAAGGAATAGATAACACCGCACTTGCGATTGGAATGTATATTCAAAATTTGTGCTCTCCAGCTGCAAATTAATATCTCATTAATCTGCCAACTAATTGTACTGAAGATGTTAGAGCCTAGGGTCTGATACCATCCTGTGACGCCCCAATCCCGCGGGTATGGAAACGTCACTGTGACGTATATACGCAGATCAGAAATACCCTCAAATATATACGCTAAGCATCAGTACAGGAAAGAATCAGAGTGCGGAAGTATAGTGGTAATATACATTCCAACAGAAAAGTACAGGTACATGGTTATCACAGAGAGTAATACAATATTACAGGAATATTACATCACCAGAAAATACAAAGGAATACAATATATGAAGAGATATACAAAAACTGAGAGGTGCTCACGAGCAGCAAGAGGGGTCTCGAGAACCAAACAGGGGAGAAACTGGGAGGAAGAGTTGCGGCGATGATCCAAACTTCTGCTGCACTCCGATCGTTATGGAAGGATCCGCTGCGCACTCTGATCAGCTACAGCAAGGCCACCATGGTCCAGGTTCTAAGATCTGGACATGAGGATCTAGGGTTGTTAGCAACCCCAGCTGGTACATATAATAAAGCCAAATGACGTGCATAACAGGCACACGTGTACATGATTAGGTGATGTGGTACAGGCATGCAGGTACAAGCAATAATAAGGAAAATTAAAGGAACGACAGTAAATCATGTATATCGATGAATCTGAAACTGAAAACATGCATAGAAGGCAGTATGAAGAGCATAGGTACATATAAACATGCGGTAAATAAGTTACACATATGATAAATACAAGTATGGACAAAACTAGGTTTACAAGCTCAGATTATGGATTCACGGGACATATACGTCAAGGGGATAATCCAAACAAGAAAACCCTCATCTATATACCACATATCTCATATCGCCATCGTCTGAGTTCACAACTTGAGTTGCCCTAAGAATAACAGAACTATAACGTATCTGGAGTAATCATCATGTGTCATAAAGTAAGGTGTCAACTCAGGACATAACATTATAACTAGAATATAAAGGTGTTGTATTTTCATTTATTCAATAATAATAATCAGTATCGATTCGCCTTCCTACCAGCGCCTCACATCAACGATAGTCCATACTAGAGTTCGCACTCTGTAGAACTTATCCGGGTCTGATATGTGAGTAGCAGGACCTAAACAAAGGAGAGACCAAATATCACACGTTCCTAATATTATTACTATCTGGTTGTTTTTATTATTCATTCGATTCATATGCTTAGGTATGTGCTACCGGTGCACATACATCCACTTATTAATAAGACGACTTTTTATTTGGAAACTGATAAATCTGATGGCTCGTATTTATAGTGGGTCTCGTCTCTGCCCGGGACTGGCACAGGAGTACAGGCTACTGCTTCCGGGGACTTACCATTACGCGTCCTACACAACACTTCAGATTCAGGCTACAAATATGATATCATACCAGTTTCCATCAGTTTCTCCCCAATGTAAATTGAGTACTTTATTATACATATATGCATTGCCCAAAGATAATGTCCACAAGTGTATACAGTAATCCAATAACCATGATTATCCAATTACCGGGATTAATAGGAGTATAGTATCGGAGCATAATACCAGGAGTCTCCCTATTACAGGGGTTCAGGAATGCTGGAGTTCAAGAACACAGGAGTTCAGGAGTACAAAATATCTGGTAACAGTATAATAATCATGCCAAGTCCCCATAAAAGTAATAATCATAAATATGCAATATAATACAGGTGCCAGGTATAATAGTAACTAGTCAGGTATCACAACATCATGTCAAGTGTACTAATACCAGGTGATAGCATGTTAAGTGAGTGATAGCATGTCAAGTTAGTGATAGCATGTCAAGTACCGGTATCGGATGCCAAGGGTCAAGTATAACATGGCAAGTACCGGTGTCAGATATCAAGGGTCAAGTATAACAGGCAAATACCGATGTATACATGTCAGGGTCAGGTAACTAAAATATCTGTGAGAGTCATAACATCAAATATCAGGTATCAACCGGTCACGCAACATGGTACAGGAGAACGGTATAAGCATTTCAAACTCTTCACAACCATATTTCTAATAATAATAAATTTATCTTTTAATTAGCCATGTGAAGCCGAGTGAAGCAGGAGCAGATCTAAGCATACTCGGTGTAATACGGTTTGATAAAGTATAATAAAGACCAGCAGTTATTTATATAACATGATAATTTTTAGAAATCATTTATATAACATATACCAACTTGCGTAAAGAGACATCATACATTAAAATTAAGATAATAATTATCAGTCATGAAATGATGGTAATACAGGAAGAAATGTACTCGCCTAATGCCAGAATGAACATACCGAGAAAAAGTCCGAGAAATCCGCTAACACATGCGAGTAAGCCACTAGCCCATACTATATATTAAAATATATAGATATATATAATAAATATTATAAATATATTAGAGAGGGATGAGAGAGGAGAAAGAGAGGTGAGAGTGGAGAGAGAGAGAGTATAGGGTATTTTAAAAGAGAAAAATAAGAATTAAAGGGGAGGGGTATGATTGAAATTATGGGGAAGTAAATAAGGGGTTAAGGGGGGTAGAAATGGAAAGGGAGAAAAAGGAAAGAATTAAAAGAAAGAAAGAAAAAAAAGAAGGAGGAAGAAAGAAAGAAAGAAGAAAGGAAAAAAGAAAAGGAGGGGGGAGTGGGCCGCTGCCGCGGGGGAGGGGGGGCGGGGCCTAGCCCGGGGAGGAGAGGGTTGGTGGAGTTGGTTTTGGTTATTGTTTGATGGAGTTGGTTGGTGGTGGTGGTGGTTATGGTGGTGGTGGTGGTTGTTGGAGGTGGTGGAGAATTAGAGGAGGAGGAGGTGATGATTGAGGGTTGGAAGTGGAGGAAGAGGTGGTTTGGTGGGAAAGTTTGGGGAAGAAGATGAAGTGGTGGTGGTGGGTTTGGATGAAATTAAGGACGAGGAGTGGCGTTTTGGGATTGATGAAAGTGAAGAAGGAAGTGGGTTGGTGGGGGTGGCGTGGCGCCGGCCTGGGGGTTGCGGTGGTGGCGGCTCAGGTGGTGGAGGTGGCCGGTGGTGATGGTGGAGTGGGTTTTGGTTGAAGTGTTGAAGAGTTTGGAGTTGAAATAGTAATGGAAAGAAGAAGAAAGAAGAATGGTTTTTAATGGAGGAGGAGGAGAAAGTAATGACGAAATGGGATGGGGGGAGGGGGACTGCAGGCGACTGCTGCAGGCGGCGGGGAGCAGAGCATAGGGAAGGTAAGGGGAAGAAAAGAAAAGAAAGAAAAAGAAAGAAAAAGAAAGGAAAAGGGAAAAATTAAAGAAAAAGAAAAGAAATGGAAAAAATAATAAATAAATACTTTATTAGATAATTAAATTAATAGAATATTCTGGGAGTACAAAGTAGAGTAATGGAGAAGGAAAAGTAAGAAAAGAAAAGGACGGTAAATAATATTATTATTTTAATAGGGCAAAAATTTGACTGCTTCAGAAATGTTCCAAAAAATTCTCAAAAATATTAAATGATATTTTAAGATGCCTAATGGAAACAGATTTGAGAAATTCCATCTAGTTTTTGAATTAAAAATCTTAAAATCTTTTAGTGACACCGGCCGACACCAGGATCAATCAAATTTTGATAAATTTAAAAAAATCTCAAAAAATGTATTTAGATAGAAAATGAAATTCTAAGAAGTAATGTGAAAGTCATTTCTAAAAATTGAATTCCTTTTGAAAATAAAAAAATCTGGGAATCGGTCAGTGATGCCAACCAACACCGATTTTGGAGATTTTGCAAAATAATTCTAAAAAATTCCAAAAAATCATGAAAAATCTAAAATATTAGAAAACAGTATTTGAAACTGAAATCAGTAAAATCAGATTATCGGAAAAGTCAAGTCGGGCCGTAAACCAGTATCGGGTTCCCGGTCCGGGTCAGAGCTGACTCTAGGTCTGAGAATCCAAATCTGATACCAAATAACATAAGCAATCAAAACTTAAATACAATTATTGAAACAAAACAGTCAAACAATTCGGGACACGCATTTGGGTACGTATACTGGGAACGGGGTGTTACATATCTGTCCTTCAATCTCAAGATTGCTTGAGAACAGATTTTTTGTTATTGATGCGACTTTGAATAAGAATAGACCATCTTCATCATAATTCCCTTTTCCTGATTCTCATTAATAGTGGAGAGCTGAAACATAATCATGTCTATGTATTTTCGCATGATTAGATATGTGATACAAAATTTAAAGAAATCATGTCCCTGTATTGCAGTGAAGGGACCACAAATTCATAGTAGTAAAGTACAGGAGCCACCAAATCAAGTTTCTTACTGAAGTTCTTTTCTTCAATTTACGTTCTAAAAAATACTCCAGATGTTTGATTCATTTCTAATAACCATTTTCTATAATGATGGTCGACAAACAATTATAACCTCAGAGGGAGAAACAAACTGAATAATCCAATAATTAGGAGTTGGCAACAAGTATGGTCTGAGATTGGTCAGATTCTAGTTGAATGGCACAGCTCACTGCCACATGGAGCTTATATTTCCAATCAATGTTTCAATCAATTATGATGAAGATTTGTAATAGTGATGAGCCATGTGTCCACATGATAACTTAACTTGTCAAGATACAACGCATATACTGACATTCTTTGAGAAGAGAAAAAAGAATAGACTTTTGAGTTTTGAAAGTATGTTGATGTTGAGAAGGAAACCACAATCATAAGGGAGTATGGAGTCGTCACTCTTTGTGCAAAGCTCGCTCTACTTCTCCCAAAGGAGACATCATGAAATTCCCAATCATGGAGTTTAATAATTGATTCTTTTTCCTTTTCTAGGTAGGCTTAACAAGTTTAACATTCTAAATGTTTTGCTTTAGCCTGCGTCGTTTAACTGTAACTCACCTTTTACGGCAGTGATAATATTGTTTATGTTGACAAAACAGCCTTATTGTTCTTTTGTTTTCTGGGGCTTGCTTGGTTTCTTGGTTGAGGTTAGTGTGTTCCGTCGTTTAGCAAATGATATGATTGTCCCTGCCCATCTTGAGGTTTTCTTGTTTTCTCACAGTGTGATTGATTAAATGACTAAAACATTCTTAATCTTGTAGTCCGGCAAAAATTTTATACTGATAAAATGCATATGATCATTTTTAATGCATATGAATAATAACATATCTGTAGGCAGAAAGGACATGATCATTGGATACTCTTTCTGAACTTTTGTCCAAAGTGCATCCAAAGCCTAATCAAATCCTCCAGCAAAATTATCTAATAGAATAAGCGTAAAGCCGATTCTCAAACTATCTTTTAAATCGAATTCTTCTGCATCGGTCTCTTGCTCAACTGTCATGATTTTTCTTTTTTTTTTATTAAGAGGGAACAAAGCTAAACTTCTCACACAATTGCAGCCAAATTTTATTACAGTTGGGGTTGTTATGGTCATTCCAAAGCTATCTTTTGTATGAGGCCCCAACCTCCATTATTTATTATCTACTGGTCTCCATCAATCCTGGTAACATTCAGACTGTTATCTGCATATTCTCTTTGCCATCAGTACATTATTCACTCACATGGTGACAACAGAAATTAATGTATGGCCTCCATCTTGTTCAATCCTCCTTAACTTAGAATAGAAGAAAGCAAAGTTTTACACAGCATCATCATAAACAAAGTAGCTAGCTCTAAAGCATCTCTTCTGCCTGGGGGGCTCTAACCTTTCCTTTAAAGCTGTACAAAAGTGTGAGATAACTTCCCAATCTTGATCCTGTAGAGTGCCAGTATCTTAAACATGCAAGCTATAATAAAACAAGCACAAGAAAAATGCCATCAGTATGTGTGATTGAGCCCTCATATTTGCACTGTTGTCCCATGAAGAATTAATCTTGTGCAGGAACTCTCCTTTGATAGCATGTGGGTCTTTGAGTGTGTCTAGCCTCTGGTGGCAGCATGCAAACCCAGACATGGAATCAACCATTCCATTGGCCCTGAAAGTTTAGCATGGTAATCTAGTCAAGAAAAGCTGCCAACATTTAGACAAGTCCCACGAGCACAGTTTGTGTCACTGTGGAGAAAAGATACTATCAAGAGATTTCAGCCAATTATTTTACTCTTTTGTATATCATGCCAGCTTGCCCTTATCATTACTAACTGAGTGCTCTCAAAAATGTAACAACCTTAAAATCTCCGGAAGGTATAAATGTAAAATTTTCTTTCCTGTCACCACTAAAGATTGGAGCGGCAATGCTAGTTTTTACTTGCCCTTTGGAGATTTCTTGTGACAACTGGGCTTCTCTAGTTCTTCTTGTAGAACAAGTATGAGGTCCTAGCTTCTTTCTGGAGATTGTGACCGCGAAAAAAAGAGATAAAGATAAAGTTTCCAACAGTAGGGCAGCTTTCATGATCTCAACATCCATAGCCTTTCTTTTGTATACAAGGACCCAAAGCTTAAATTCAGAAGAATTTAAGTCTGTTCTAGATAGCCCAAAACCCAACAAACCCTAAACCATAACTCTTTGCTACTTCCATCCATTTCTTTCTCTCCCACGCGCAATAGACACACAACTTGTAAGAGGCAATATGGGATTGAGGGATATAGAGTCTACTTTACCGCCCGGTTTCAGGTTCTATCCGAGTGATGAGGAGTTGGTATGCCATTACCTCTACAAGAAGGTGAGGAATGAGGGAGTCACTGATGGAACCATGGTGGAAGTGGACTTGCATGCCCACGAGCCGTGGGAACTCCCCGGTGAGTAACCTGTGTGTTTTTCTTCCTTAGCTCAATACAACTTAATTCATTCTATTCTTGTCAATTGAAATTAAATTAGTTTCAAGAGATGACCAATTCCCCCCCCCCCCCCCTCTCTCTTTTTCTATTGATAATGGGAGTTTAAGCATTCTCAACTTCTAAAGCAATGAGCAATGGGGGTTTTTAGTGTTTGTTTTTAGAATAGAAAATTTGGGTGGTATAGTTTCATTTCTCTTTGAAGAAAGTCTGACTATTTGCTTGAGGATAGAGAACATTAGCTAGATAGAGACCTTTGTGCTCATCAATTTCTGGTAATTTATATAGAAATTTTCAAGATCATTTGTAAAGAACCATACAATTTTTTAAGTACGGGTTTTATTTTCAATAAATTTTTGAAAGGAGTTATCAAAACTGTTTAGATATTGTGTGAAGATCCAATAAAGAATTTACGTTCAATCGCGTGTTTTAGCCGTCAGCCTTTCTGAAAATTAATGCCATCCACAGTAATACAATGATTCCTTACAGTACATAAACTCCAATCCCATGAAATACACTTTGGTTGCATATATTTGGCAATTCTACCCTACAAAACTTTTCTTGATTTCCTTTGCATTGATCCACAGAGGTGGCCAAGTTAAGCGCCAATGGTTGGTACTTCTTCAGCTTCAGAGACCGCAAGTATGCCACTGGTTCGCGGACTAATCGTGCCACCAAGTCTGGGTACTGGAAGGCCACTGGGAAGGACCGAACAATCTACAACCCGGCAACCAGTGAAATTGTAGGGATGAGGAAGACATTGGTGTTCTATCGAGGGAGGGCTCCAAATGGGATCAAATCCAGCTGGGTCATGCACGAGTACCGTCTGGAGAACCCTCATACACCTCCCAAGGTATCATCGTACATCGCCGTGCTTGTTACCTTTGTATGATACACTGCACAATTTACACCCATCAAATGATAGAAGAACCAATCTGCACTTTACCAGATAAGCATTTTAGTCTCCCAGTTCTTTGTTTATTAGAGAAGCGACATTCTAGCCTTCAAGCACCTTATAAGGGAGGGGAGAAGAGCATGTGCCTCTGTGATATAGGAGGGGGTGATAGATTTGGGGTGACCAAACCAACATACTTAGAGTAATTTCTTCCCCTATTTTGGGGGGTGGTGTCTCTTCAAGGGAGGACCCCCTCAGTTACAGATATCTTGTAAAAAATTAAAAAGATTTTATTTTCCTACAATGCAGAGATTTATATTTGTTTTTTCACTCAATTAGCTTTTTAAAGGTATATCCATCTCACTCTACAAAGTGCTGTTCTCATCTTTTTTTTTTTTATGAGAAGGGAAATAGCGGATTTATAGCCCCGTGTTTCATTAATAAGAGCTTAATAAAACTGTTGAACATGAAAATAACCCAGAAAACACGGCGAAGGGTACATATACATGACATACAACAAACTAATACAAATAACAAACCCTACTACAAATATCAGAAGATATCTTGATGAACAAAGGTCCTCTCTCCTGGCTTTAATGGGTAACTTGGAGAGGTGCACATAACACATGTATGCCAACAATCCTCTTAATTATTGAACATTACAAAACTATGATTTTTGGTTGTATCACAATATGTCACTTGTATATTTTGGTCTCTTGTATTGGTTTTTTGGCAGGAGGACTGGGCACTCTGCAAGGTATCCCACAAGAGGAAAGGGGAGGAAGAGATGGTGAGCATTGTGTCATCCCCACCTCCTCCTATTCTAATGGATGACCATCAACCCTTGCAAGGGGAGGAGATAGGCACCACCTCAGTACTACTCTCCTCTAGTGGTCCCAGCCAAGAAAACAACCACAACAACAGCAGCAGCAGCAGCACCTCAGGCTTCATTGATGTGGCCAATTTGCTGCAGTGCAACTTCCTTGACTTCACACCCCAGTTGGAAATGGGGCCTAGTGGTGGAAGAGATGAGCTTGGATTGTTTCTTGATGTGGGCCATGATGAGGGCAGTGCCTTGGGGTTTGCAAACCTAGGAGAATATAGGTTCCAAGTTGGCAAAGATAAGCTCTACTAGCTCTTGTAGTAGTGGCCAGAGAGTTATTGGGTTGCTTATGTAAATAATTATTGTTAGATAGTATATATATGGTACAGATATTCCTTTAGTTTAGAAGTGTGGGTGTACAGTTTGATTTGGAATCTCCATGTCATTATGTTAGTAGTACTACAGTTTGTACTACTGTTATATATTGTAGAGAAATTTGGAGTTAATGGCAACAGAGCTGGTTAGTTCTTGAATGGTCATCTTTAATTTTCTACCACCTTTTAAATTCAAATTATTTTTTATTTTGTCTTATTTTTCTGTCTGCACTAAACCTTTCTGTATAGCATGCCAGTCAGTGAAGCACATAAATAATGGTTTATATTTTGTTGACATATCTTTTAGAAGAAAAGAGAAATCTGAGAAAATGTTTTCAGGTAGAATGATATATCTCCATATTTTAGCATTTGTATCATTTATTAAAAGCACTTCTGTTTGGATATAACTCTGCCCAGTCTTTATTTGCCAAAAAAAGGGAAGAGAATTTTATTTAATTTTTTAAAATATTTGTCTCTAAATAACACTTTTGCATGATTAGTGAAGACTTGCTACTTGAAGTAACAATTTAGTTTGTTTTTAAAGGAGATTTGTGTTTGCATAGTAGTGTTGTTTGACAAGGATGGAAGTAGTACATATCACAAAAATGACTGTATTTTGGCAGAGGCTAGATGGTTAAAAGAGGAAGAGGAAGTTTAATGAGAAAGAAAGCATAAAGAATAGGATGAAAGGGCCTACCTTTATGAACCTTTTTTTTTCTTTTTTTTTCCTTTTCTTTTTTCTTTTTCCTTTAAGACAAATAGTTTTCAATTTCAATCATCAGAATATGTTGTTTTTTAATCAGATCAGCCCATTCTTCCATTTCATGTTTAAAACTGATCATAAATTTTGTTTTCTTATTATTTTTTGTCTAGTTTAGTAGTTTGACGTAGTTGTATAGTTCAAGACAAATTTAGTGAATTTTTTTTGAGTCGTATCCGCATATCATATTTATTAGTATCAATGAAATCTAGGGAGCCGATATTGCCACCAAAATTTGAGGAAGGCACCTCACAAATAATTACAAGTGTGTCATTATTTTTTTTGACAACTTTAACCTTAGTGAAAAGTCCAAAATGCTCTTCCTTCCTCCTTCCTTCATTCCTCCTCCTGCTCCTCCGTCATCTTTCACGGCGAGCCCTGACCTCCCTCCCCGCTCGCCCTCCACGGCTCCTCCTCCCCCCTCCGATCTCTCTCGCCCATCCTCCACCTTCCTCCCCTCCCCCCGTCCGCCCCCTCTTCCTAGTAGCCTGTTCCGGCCGAACAACTAGTGGGGAGAGAGGGGGGGAGGGTGGCGGGGCGAGGGGAGAAGAGGAGGGGGGAGTGCAGCGGGGAGGGGTGGGAGGGACGATGAGTGGATCAGGGGGGAGAGGAGAGGAAGAGAAGAAGAAGGGTATTTTCATCATTTGTGAAACTTGAGGGGGACGTCTTTATCAAAAAGATAGATGCCTTAATCTTGGCAGTGCCTTCATCATTCCTTGACGCCGCAATACCCTTTCCTTCAAATCCATTGAAGAGAACCAAGAGAGGACGTCCCAATTTCAAGCCTAAGAAATAGTGTTATATGCAACATAAAGGAGTTGTTTCTTCAATTAAACAATCCCGAACTTCTTAAAATGACTCCTTTTTAGCTCTTCAATTGTTTGCTTCGTCCTAAAGAGAAATATGGAAGATATTGAAGGGATTTTTGAGTGTATCTTACATTGTGCCATCTATGTGGAATTTACTCAGGGAGTTGTATTCAGAGCAATATGAGTCAGAAAACGCGTAGCCATGAGTTGGCTGCAAAGGGATAAGGATTGAAGCCCAACTCAGCAATAAAACGAGAAGAATGGATTGTTAAAGATTTCAAATTCAAATCCTGCAAGTAACCATCCAGTAAACATACGTACAATGGAAACTAAATTGTTTGCTTTTAACTAGAAAGAACTTATCAAAAACATTCTACAAATTAGAGATGCAAACAATTCAAAAAATAAAATGCTGATTGGACACTCGGTGTGAAGGCCAAGCACTTGTACAGTTATACTTGTTGGAGGGGTTAACAAAATAAAATGCATAGCTAATCATGGTCTGCGAACCATTAGTCGTGCATCACTACCTATTGAGAGATCCTGAAGAAGAATTTAACGGTGGTTTGGTAAGACCCGTGACTTGTGATGGAAAAGGTCACAAGTTCTGTATCGGAAGAGGGTGAGAGAGATCGACTTCATATTTAGCCTTCCCCTAGTACAACTAAAAATACCCGTGCGTGCAGAAAGAAAAAAGTAATGAATAGAACGTCTAAAAGAGAAACTCGAGTAGAGTTGGCAAGTAGAACCTCTAAAATGGAACTCAAGGAGAGTCGGTAGAATGTAAAGTATTGCAATGTTTATCGGTTGATTCACATTGTACATTACAGTGTCATCCACCAGCATGTTTGTGGTCGAAGCTCAATCAACCTGTTAATATCAAAAAGAACGTAACATATAAAACGTGTATAGCAAATAAAAGGATTTATCAAGTACAGCGTCTAGAAACGGATCTTGAGGAGAGTTGGCAAGCAGAAACGTCTGATATTGCAACATCTAAAGAGGAACTCAAGGAGAGTCAGTTGAATGTAAAGTATTGCAATGTTTATCGGTTGATTCACATTGTACATTACAGTGTCATCCACCAGCATGTTTGTGGTCGAAGCTCAATCAACCTGTTAATATCGAAAAGAACGCAGCATATAATACGTGTATAGCAAATAAAAGGATTTTTCAAGTACAGCGTCTAGAAAAGGATCTTGAGGAGAGTTGGCGAGCAGAAACGTCTGATATTGCAACTCTCGCTACACTCTACACCAGTCGGAACTCAACCCACCTTTTGAAATCCAAATCCAGGAACTGTTCAGATCCAACTACAGTCCCTATCCCTGTTACCTCTCAAAGTAGGAAGCATTTTCAACCAAATGCACCCTAATCTCTGTTGAGTGCACTAGGAAGAGCTATTGATAGGCTATTGATCTGTCATTGTATTGTATAGCATTTGAACAAGAATGTTGATGGTGACTCCTTCAGTCTCACTCAAAGAACAGAAGTATTTGTGTACGTATTCCTATCTACTCTTCCATTGGATTCATTCATTAGGGTAGTGAACGCTGCAGTCTTGAGCCTGGGATTTGGACCTAAACCTAACTTGTTTCCGTAACGGATGGCAGGACATGGAGCATAGGTCTGAATTATTTGAATTGTACCGTGACGAGTCCATTCAAAGATGTTGATCAGACAACGCGTGAGCATAGGGTCGGAATCACGTAATTTTTATTGGTAGTCTAATTAGAGCGTATGGATCAAGATAAATGGCTCGGATCATCCATGAGAGGGGTGGTTTGGGAGTTCACACGAAGCTTTGGTGAGCCATGTGCTCACCGGAACATTTACATGCGGGGTACAAAGCCAGTCTCGAATGAGGGCCCATTGGGATACCATGGCGGTTTCCATATATATATATATATATATATATATATATATATATATATATATATATATATATATAGGGGTTACTGTACCTCAGCGGCAGGCTGAGAGAGTTCTCCCAGCCGGCGGACGTGGCAACATCACCGCCCCATATCTCTAATAAATTTTGGCGGACAAAATCCTGAAAAATCCCGCCTAATTTACTGTCAGTCACGTCAACTTTGTATTTTCCGAAAATACCCTCCCTCACAACTTTCTACCTTATGTAAAAAAGTTGGTTTTCAAAAAAATTTACAGCTCTAAAATTTCAACCGGCGATTCAGATCCAATTAGTTATTTCTTTCACAAATTTGATCCGTTTTTTAAAAAATATTTTTGCAACTGATGGCGCCGAAGAAATCATCCGTCGAAAAAGGTACTACAAAAATGATATTTTCAAAAAATTTTTAGTGTTTGTGTATTTTAATAGTTTTAAAATTTTTCCAGATTTATTTCCGGGTAGCAATTTTTTTTTTTTAAAATCTTGGAACCATGGTCACAATTAAGAAAGAGATTTTGAAACTTTAGATGACGAATAAATTTTTAAATTTATAAATTTTAAATTTATAAATTTTGTAACACGACGATAAAGGTCCTATTTTTTTCAAAATTTTTTTATTCCTTCTATTTTTACTATGTCGCTGTATTTTCGAAAAAGTGATGTGCATACACTGCATGCGACCTCGGTCGCAGTTGATAACATTATAGTTTCAGATTTGTACGACTTTGGATTTTTTTTTTGGACCTTTCCTTGTAGCCGAATGCGACGTTGGTCGCAGTATATGAAACTTACTTTTTTTTTTTACACACTGACGACATGGGGTCGCAATTGTTTAAATATGAATTGTCGTCTCTTGCGACCAAGGTCGCAGTGTGTATTTAACGTCATTTGTTTTATCATACTTGGGTCGCAGTTGTTTCTGATTGCACTGTAGTCTTATGCGACCTTGGTCGCAGTGTCGAACTGGGTCGCAGTGTCGACCCGGGTAGCAGTTTTTCTTATTTCACTGTAGTCTTATGCGACCTTGGTCGCAGTGCGGTCTTGTGGTCGCAGCCGTTTTTTGATTGCACAATAGTCTTTTGCGACCTTGGTTGCAGTGTCGACCCTGGTCAGAGTTGTTTCTGATTGCACTGTAGT
>JAVJIF010000965.1:87500-156261 GCA_038442645.1 Agave tequilana
ATCCCGTATCTGTGCAGAACGAGGACGGCTGACAGGCCAAGTCGGTCGACCGGACCGGTCGACCGCACCATAGGCCGGTCGACCGGGACGGTCGACCGACGTGCACAAGTCTGTGCACGTTTTGGAGTCTCTGGGACGGTCGACCGGTCCGGTCGACCGAGATGAGAGTTCTGCTCTCAGGATGTTTCGGTCGACCGGGCCGGTCGACCGCTATTGCCCAACGATCACATTTTTGACCGTTGGCGGTCGACCGGACCGGTCGACCGGCAGTCTGTCAGACTGCTAACTCTGCCTAACGGCTAGTTTTGTATAGGGGTATATAAACCCCATCTCTTTGGGGATTTTAGCCAAGTTTTCTAAGAGAAAAATTTTCAGTTTTCTAAAGTGTTTAAAAGAGTTTTAAAAAGAGTTTTTAAGTGCAAAAACTTCTCATCTTTATTTGTTTTGGGTTTTGGAAAATCAAAGAAAACTAGGTTTTGGGATTTTGATTTGGTATTTCATTTTCTATCATATACAAGAGATTCCCAAGTAGTTTTTCTTTGTTGCTTTTCCAAAAACACTTTGATTCCACTTGAGCTATATCTTCTATCCTAAACTATTTAGGATCTTGTTTTGTGGAAAAAGAAAAAGGAAAGAGGTTTGTGGTTGAAATATACCACTTGTTGTAAAACCCTTGATTTCTTGAGTTGCTCCCTTTTGGTAGAGGTGGAGATTGTTGTATTGGGTTGTTGGTTTGGATCCCTCTTCGGTAGAGGTGATGAGTTTGGTTGTAAACCTCTTCGGTAGAGGTGGTTGTTGTTGTTGTTGTTGGTTGTTGGGCCTCGGTGGAGGTTGTTGTTTGAGAGAGGAGTTCGGTACTCCTAGAGTTGTAAGAAATCCTCCTCGGTGGAGGTTCCCTCGGTGGGAGTTGAGATAGTGGAAATCCTACACGGTGGTGTAGGCGGGGATGTAGAGCAAGGTGCTCGAACATCGAAACAAATCTTGGTGTTTGCGATTGCTCCCATTGTCTCTCTAACTCTCTCTCATTTACTTTGTGAAAAGCATCATTTCATACAAGCATCATACTTTCATAGCATTCATATTATATATATTGCTTGTGTTGCCTTGCATCTTTCATATTGTAATTTATCCTTGATTGCTTGGCTTGATTGTGTGTGCACATATTTCATATTGCTTGGATTACTTGTGTGTGTGTGCCTAACTTGTACTCATCCAACAAGAGCTTCACATAGCGCCTCAACCCATTTCAAGGGAATCAAGGGGAGTTAGTCCAGAGCCTCGCAAGGGGAATTCGGCTACACTTGTTGTATTGTATTAGTTTGTGCATAATTTGCATTAGCTTCCGCATTTAGCGCACTTAGTTTGCATTAAGTTTCTTAGATTAGCACTTACACCTATTCATCCCCCCTCTAGGTGTTTTTCAATATATATTATATATATATATAAAGAGAGAGAGAGAGACTTGTGTCATTCCAGAATGATTCGAGGTCGAATTCTTCCCACTCAAATACAATCCTACGATATCCAAATGCAAGATCCACTCCATTGAAGTTGATCTAGATTATTTCATGTAACTAAAAATTAAAAATCATGTATTTTGAATACTTTTTGTCCATCCATCAAGTACGCGCAAAATGGATGGCCGAGAATAACAATATTGCTTAGATTTACATCTTTAGACATACAAATTCTCGATTTGACAATTTCATCATGATGTAAACACTTAAAAATTCTCATACACCAATTTTTATTAGATTTCAAATTTCTACACTGTTAAACTAACCAACTCACTATTCCTACCGTTTATTTTGCGCCTACTTGATGTATGGGCAAAAAGTATTCAAAATACGTGATTTTTTATTTTTAGTTATTTGAAATAATGTAGATCAACTTCAACAAAATGGATCTTGTATTTAGATGTCATAAGATTGTATTTGAGTGGGAGTGATTCGGCCTCAAATTCTTACGGAATGACACAAGTCTCTCTCTCTCTCTCTCTCTCTCTCTCTCTCTCTCTCTACACACACATGCGCGCGCGCACACATACACACACATATATAGAGAGAGTGATAGACTTGTGTAGTTCAGGAAAGATTCGAGCCCGAATCCTTCCCACTCAAATTCCAACATCCGACATTCAAATACAAGATCCGCTCTGTTGAAGTTGATCAATATTATTTAAAGTAACTAAAAAACAAAAATTAAATGTTTTGAATACTTTTTTCCCATCCATCAAGCGGCACAAAGTGGACGGCCGAAAGTAATGAGTTGATTGATTTATGTCTTTAGACATACAAATTCTTGATCTAACCATTTGATCATGATCTAAACATTTAAAAACCCCTACAGCCCATTTTTTGTTAGGTTTCAAATGTTCTATACCGTTAAACTAACCAACTCATTATTTAGACTGTCAGTTTTTTTCCTGCTTTACGCATGGGCAGAAAGTATTTAAAATACATGATTTTTGATTTATAGACACTTAAAATAATATAGATCAACTTCAGTGGAATGGATCTTGTATTCGAATGATATATGGCTGTATTTGAGTTGGAAGGATTTTGGCTCGAAGCCTTCCGAAATTACTCAAGTCTCTCTCTTACTCTATACATATATAGAGAGAGTTTATGCATCAAGTAGGAAAAGCGGGCTCGAATTTTTCCCGAACGGCACAAATCTCTCTCTCTCTCTCTCTCTCTCTCTCTCTCTACACACACAGAGGATGTAACATGAGAGTTTACATATTATTATGAAAATACATTGTAACTGATCCATATCCATAATGCAAACCATTAATTATGATATACATGTTCTAAAACTCATATGGTCAAATTTATATGATTTAAAATTTTCTAACCGACAAATCAATCAAATAAAACTCTGCTTTTAAGACCATTACCCATTAATTTTAGGTCATGAGATAGAGAGGGTAGAAAGTTTCAATTAAAATGAAATTTGATCCATATGAGTTATAAAATATGTAAATCATAATCAATTATTTGGATAGTAGATATGAATGGATTGCGGTATATTTTCATAGATATATATAAATTCTTATGTTACATCTTATCTTACACGTATTAAAACATTTTCCCACTGTCAGTGTGTGAACTTATCTCTCTTATGCTTTGTAATATATTATTTATTTCACATCAAACATAGTAACCTTGATTGCCAAATCAAAGTGCGGGCATAGACCCAAAGTGTTCCCATTCCTTTATCAACCAGTCCACGTGTCTCCATGAATAATTAGGCTCTTGAAAGTCAAACGATTTAGCCAAATTCCACATCTTGCAACATCTGTGCATGAGCAATGTGGGCCTTATCATAACATGCAGTTTTCATCATACTTAACATTTTTTTTAAATTGTTTGGAGAACCGATGATACTACTAGTATTTCAAGTTGTTCTTTTTACCTAACAAAATAGAGAAATAACATGTTATGGTGAAACTCTTCCTTCCTTCTAAGAAATTATTAAAGCAAAAATATTTTGGAAATTGATTTTATCGCACCCACCCACAATGTGGGGAGAGAGAGAAGAATAAAAGGTTAGAGGATGGAGTTTTTTTAAAGTATAAGGCATAGTATTGTCAACAGTCCCCTTAGATTTTTTAAAGGATAGGCTAGGACACAGTCCCCTTGGGATGTCGACAATCAGACACGGATACGCCCTGACTGATGAACCGTGCTATCGACAACAGCCACTCTGGGCTATCGATAGCGATTTTCTGAAAGTAGTCGGGTTTGTCAGAGAACTATCAACAGTCCCCTTGGGTTGTTAATAACACAAGGATTCTAAGTGAATCCGAACAAGCTTCTGAATTTGTTTCTGATTCGAATTTGGAGTTATTGATTTTCTTTTCTTGAGGGACTCCATGCCCATATAAAAAGGGGTAATTGCCCCCTGATATTGTATCATGTAATTATTGGTTTAATAAGAACTCTTTCCCTTCTACCCTGAGGATGTAGGCAATTGCTGAATCACGTTAAATCTTGTGTTCTCCCTTTCTTCTTTATTTATTTTGTTCGTGTGTTTGGCGACTATTCTCCAGCGCATCTCTACTCTGTCGCTGGTGATTCTAATAAGTGGTATCAGAGCTTTCAGGTTCTACGGGGAGTTTTATTCGGGTGGAGCAAATCAACTTGGAAACTGTCTAAGTTTCGTTAGGAGATAAAAATCTGATCTTTCCTATTTGAATTTATTTTCACTAATCATTTTTCACATTACTTTGAGGAATCTACTGGGAGATGATTGGAGATTGTTCATCCACGGTGAAAACCGTCACCCACTGAAATCACCTAGGGGGTGAATAGGTGATAATGCTAGTCAATGCACAAATTAAAATGTTATGATGCAACGATCACCCGAAACAAGACTAGAAGCCGAATACCCCGTGAAGGGCTCTGAACTCCTTCCTCGTGATTCTTCTAGATAAGAGTTTGAGGTGCGCAATGCAATCTTATTGTATGAGTATTGATCGACAATATGGTAATGAATATGAAGCAAGTAAATAAAGCAATAAATATAAAGTAAGTAAATGAAGCAAGTAAACCAATCGCAAACACTGAGATTTGTTTCGAGGTTCGAGCACCCAGCTCTACGTCCCCGCCTTCACCCAGAAGGATTTTTCAAACACTATAACTTTCACAAAGAATTACAACCGCACCAGAGTACCCAACTCCTCAATCACACTCCTCTCGTCCAGAGGTAGTGGAGCCACAAGTACAAGAATATCTTGGTGATCAAAAGACCACAAACCCTCTTTTGAAACCTTTTTCCCTTACAAAAACCCTAGAGAATAATGTGTAGGATTGAAGCTCAAGTTTCGTAAGTGGAAAAAGAAAATGAAATTGAAGAGAGTTTTGAACCAAAAACTTCAGTAAAGAGAGAGAATTTTGAGCACAAAAACAGAGAACTAAAACTTCTTTTGAAAGCCTTAAACTTGAATATTTTTTACAAAAGAATGTTGTAATCACCTCAACCCTAATCATCCCTATTTATAGAATAAAGGTAGGGATTAAACGGTAAACTAATATAATAAGTAATTAGGAAATATTTGAGCCAAAACCCGCCCCTAAACTCGTTTAGAGAGAAAATACACGTTTTAAAACGTGTTAAATAAAGTAGCCGTTAGGCTGAAATCAAGCTCTCGGTCGACCGGCCGGTCGACCGAGTTTTCAAAAAATTTAGCCGTTTCCAGCCCATGGTCGACCGCCCGGTCGACCGAAACAAACAGAGACATGGGTGCTTTCAGTCGGCCGAAGGTCGGTCGACTGACATGGGGTCCGGTCGACCGGTAGACGTGCACACTTGAACGCACCCAAACGATCAGAATCCCGGTCGACCGTTTTGGCCTGAAACAGAGCCAGTCGACCGCCCAGTCGACCACAGCAGGCTAAAAACAGATTATTTGAAAATACTTTTGAAGATCTTGAAACTTTTCAAAGTAGTTTAGATCAAGACTAGGTATACTATACAAATAGAGTTTGTAAGTAATAAAATATGTTTAAAACTATTTTGTATATAGGAGAATTTTTTAGAAAAATCATGTGCACAAAATCTTGTGTGCGGGGATTTTTGAGCTTCAAACCTATTCACTATTCTTTAGCACACTAAAAAAAATATAAAAACAGAGAAATGAAGCCTCTGAGCCGCGTTACACCAAGCTAGAGCCTTCTCTTCTATGAAACCGTCCTCTTTCATCATTTGCCTTTAAACATCATAATTCCTTGCAATAGCTTAGAAGGACCATCATGAATAGTACTAACCTGAAACTCATTCTAAACAACTTATTAGTGCCATATAGCTTTTATGTGTTTTGTTATCATTAAAACTTAAACAAATAGAGAGTGTAACCTTTTAGGCCAACACCTACATCCGTTGAAGATCGATGTGGTAAAGTTTGATGACAAGAATAACTTTGGGATGTGGAGGTGTAAGGTTATGAATGCATTAACAACATCAAACCTCAAAGACACTCTAGGTTTGGAGAAAAAGCCAAAGGAAACCTTTAAAAAAAAATTAGGACAAGATGAATAGAAACTGCAGGTGGTCTCGTAAGGGCTTGTTTGACACAAGACATCAAGTATCATGTACTGTATGAGACTTGTTGACCCAAATGGTTACACTCTCTATTTGTTTAAGTTTTGATGATAACAAAACACATAGAAGTTATTTGGTGCTAATAAGTTGTTTAGAATGAGTTTCAGATTTGTACTAGTCATGATGGCCTTATTAAGCATATTGCAAGGATAATGGCACTAAAAGGCAAATGACACAAGAGGACGTTTTCATAGGAGAGAAGGCTCTAGCTCGGCAACGCGGTTCAAAGACACCTTCCTATAAAGTTTTTATATTTTTAATTTGTTAAAGAATAGTATATACATTTGAAGCATAAATACACACACATAAATTTAATACGTTTGATTTTTGATTTAATCGGTTTTGAATTTCAAGTACATATATCGGGTTTTGGATTTGAACCAGTTTTAGTTCTGCTGATCTGCTTGACACCCTTTTATAATTATTATCATAACTTTTTATTCTTGTATTCAAATAACATGATTTAACTTGCATTTCAAAGATAACTTTCAGAACTAAATTTTTTATTTAATAATCATTTTTAGATTCAAATTTTAAAGATGTCAAATATTTGGTTGAACTCTGTTCTTGTTCTGAAAATAGCTTACAGTTTCGGTTTTGACACCTGTTAGTGTTTTATTGATAACTTTTTAATAAAAAATGATATTGAGTTTGATTTCAGTTGCATTAAAATGAAGATTTAAAGATCTACAAATTATTACTATAAACCTAATTCTGAATTCGGACGTTTTACAGCCTGAAAAATATGCTCAAACTTGACCAAATCTGCCAGATTGGCAGTAATGGCTAATTTCTGGAGGCTGATTTTTAACATGTTTTCAAAATGTGTTTAAGTTTAAATAAAACGTGGTTAGCTGTATTAGAGGGTCAGTTTCTTCCTCTTATATTTAGGTAAAACTTTTCTATGTTTACTCTTCCTAAATCTTATTAGGGGTCATTAGGGTAGATGTTTTCACAACAACAAATTTAAAGATCAAAAGTTTTGAGTTTTCTTGAGAAAGAGTTTTGTTTAAGTTTTGGGCTATTATTTTCAAAAGTTTTCTGAAAGGTTTTGGTTTTTAAAATCTCTCTTCTATTTTTATATTACTTACAAAACCTTGAGCTTCAATCTTATATATTATTCTCTAGGGTTTTTGTAAAGAAAGTTTTCAAGAGAGAGTTTGTGGTCTTTTGATCATCCAGTGATTATTGTATTTGTGGCTCCACTACCTCTGGACTAGAGGAGTGTGATTGAGGAGTTGGGTACTCCCTAGTGGTTGTAATCCTTTGTGGAAGTTCTAGTGGATCGGAAATCCTTCTGGGTGAAGGCGGGGACATAGAGCTGGGTGCTCGAACCTCGAAACAAATCTCTGTGTTTGTGATTGGTTACTTGTTTTATTTACTTGCTTTCTATTCATTCTTATATTGTCGATCAATACTCTCACAACAAGATTGCATTGCGCACCTCAAACTCTTATTTAGAGGAATCACGAGGAAGGAGTTCAGAGCCCTTCACGGGGTATTCGGCTTCTAGTCTTGTTTCGGGTGATTGTTGCATCATAACATTTTAATTTGTGCATTGATTAGCATTATCACCTATTCACCCCCCTCTAGGTGATTTCAACTGGTATCAGAGCCTACGCTCCTAATATTAGGTTTAACCACCTAGGAGTGAGATCTTGGTTGCTAATCTACATTTGCATTTTCTTTTCATTTGCACTCATGGATAGCCCTCCTATATTTGATATTTCTAGACTTGATATTTAGAAGGCAAGATGAGTTATCATTTGAAAACCCTAGGACATAAAGTTTATCAAGCCACTACTAAAGAATCCTACCCCAATAATAGCAAGCATAAAAAGGCCAATGCACTAGCCCTTAAAGCACTTAGAGCATCACTTGATAAAGAACATTTCATGTGTTTGCTCACTATGATTCGACTTTTGCAGTTTGAAGCATTTTGACTTCTCCCCAGCTATCAAAGATTATCGATAGAATGAAGAGATCTAAAAGAGACAAGTCCGACGAACATTGCTTCATGGTCCAAGGGAATGACTCCCTTGAGGTACAATCGGACACTCTACTTGATGCTTGTTCTAGTTCATATTGCAATGAATGTTTAGAGACACAAGCTATGAATGATGAACTTGCTAAAAATTGTGAAAATTTGATTTCTAAATACAAACTATTGAAAAAGGAGAATCTTGTTTTAAAAGAAGAAAATAATGAAATGTGTTCAAAATTGATTTGGTTTTGTAAGAAAAAGAGGAGATTTCTAATGAGAGGGATTCATTGAAATCTCAACTTGAACTTGCCCTAAAAGAAAATGAATTTTTAAAATCTAAAAATGATTGCAATGAAGTTTTGAAGAAAAATAAAGTTATAACTTCAAAACTTGATTTTGTTGTGAAAGAAAATGAATCCTTGAAAATAAAAATTGATTCTATTTCAAAAGATTTAGATGTTTGTTTAAAGAAAAATGAATCTTTAAAAATTGATATAGATTCACATGTTTGTCATGCTAGTGTAGCTTCATCACCTAGCTCTCCTATTGCATGCCACACTTCTTCTTTAATTAAAAATGATATATCTTTGCTAAAGAAGAATATGGATTGTTTGGGCTCCACCTTGAGCCATTGTGTTTTGAGCCATACACGTTTGGAATCTTTGTTTCGAAAGAAACAAGTTCCATCTATGCATGTACACCCTCCACGGCATACACATGCTACTCACGGTCATAACCATCACACTTTGTATGCTCATATGTACACTTGTACATATTGTGAACGTAAGGGCCACCTTGCTAAATTTTGTTATGATCGTATAAATGATTCTAATTTAGCAACTAAGTTTGTTTGGGTTAGGAAAGAAACTAATCCCCATGGACCCAAAAGAGTATGGGTACCAAAGACCACCCCTGTTGTATTTGATGTAGGTGTGGGCTCTCGCATGGCGTGAGAGTAATGGTGCCTTGAGGTAGATGCGTTCCGAGCTTCATGTGGACTATTTGAATGCATCACTTTCAAGGGAGTATTGGTGGGAGGACCACCGTGTTTTAGGAGACATGGAGAGTTGCCTCTTCGGTTTTGGTAACGGTCTCTTACTCCTTATTTATATTTGTATGCTTTTCATGTTCATCGATTTATAGCATGTCTTGGCTTATTGATTATTATGATAATGCCATGATTATTAGATTTTTGACATGCATATATAGCATTTGAGATCACCCATGTTTATATGGACCCATATGTTGTGTTCTCACCATTGTTGAGCTATTATGTATATCATAGTTCTAATAGCATGTGGATTTACATAATTTATGTTTATCATGTTGATTTATGTCTCGTTTTATGCTTCATGATTTGATTACATGTTTGGATGTTAGTTTTCATTAAAACTTGAATATATACTTGTACATCTAGTGAGCCATAAATAGACTTCTATATGTTTGTGCTTAAATGCACAGTTGTGCTTGTTAAATGTACTAGTATAAACTAGTTTTGATGATTCATGCATTTTAAACTTGTATCCCTATTTTGAACATATTTTATGATCATGTATTTTCACTTCATGTATATGTTTATTTTGCCAAATCTTAAGATATACATGTATACCCCTTGAGTCATTTGCTTTTCATGCAAATCTTTATTATGGACTCAATTGTGTTTAGGGATATGTATGCATACTTCTTGTTTTGTCAAAACATACATATGCCTTGAAGTATAAATTGCTTTTTAATGAAAATTTAGTTTTGATGATTTTCATGTTTTCATGTTTTAAAGGAATTTCAATTGAGTTTGATTGCATATTTTCATGATAATGTGTTTCACATATATCTTGTACACTCACCTCACTTATTATTTTCTCATGATTTTATTTTCATGAGTATGATATGGGCTATATAGATTTTGAGTGTTTAATGATCATGTGATTTATATGTTTTTCATGAAATATAATTTTGTTTTATTCCTTACTTGAAGGATTTCGTACTAGTTTACAAAATTTTCTTTTAACTAGTTCGTAGTCTTCATTTTGGAAGAGTTTTCAAATATATTCTATTTTCAAACCTATTTTTGAAAACCCTTTCCATTAAAGGGCGGTTGGATGGGCGACCATGCCTTGTATGCCCTTCTTGAATATCTTTTAAACTTGTGCATGATAAGAGTGGTAAGTATGAGTTATACATTTGATCCTCATTATATTTCTATTGGTATCAAATTGATATTTCATATATTTGTATACTCATATGTATTTTCTATATATGCCTCATATTTAAATTGGTATATCCATACATACATTTTGATTGTGCTTGTTTCACATGTCTTTACAATTTTTTTAAAAAAGCACAAATTATGTTTGTTAAGCTTGATTTAGTTCATCATGTCAATTATTTTTAATTAGTATCTATTACAAGCTTATGCATTGTTTCTTTTAGTATTTCTAAAGGGGGAGAAAATTCTTGTTTTTAAATTGGTTTTATGTAAAATTGGTATTGGTTGTAAATTTAATTTGTATCAGTTTTCATTTCAAATTGGTATTTACTCCCACCATTTATGATGTAAAATACTTTGGTTTGATATATGCTAACATTTTCAATATTAGTATCAATGATCTTAAATTAGTATTATTCTCTATTTCGTATCCTTATTGCAAAATGATTTTAATATTTATCAAAAAATTTAGTTTTTACCTTTAATTAGTATCAATATTTTTCAATTAGTATCAATATGTTTATCAAAAATTTTAAATTGGTATTTAAAAAAAAAACTTAAGTTTTAATCTTTAAGATTTGATGATATGGCAATCGATTTTTTTTTTTAGCACCTTTGTTGATGAATTGACAAAAAAAAAAAAGGGAAGAGATATTTGAGTTTATGTATGCATATATGCATGTTTATATCTTGTTCAAGCATATATTATTTATTGGTTGTTTCCTAACCCTTTTTGATGTATGACAAAAAGGGGGAGAAGTATTTATAGTTTCATGTTTGGTTTCATGTGTTGTACATGTTTAACTCATATTTATTTTTTATATGTTTTATACTTGATAATAAAGCATCATTTGAGGGAAAGTTTTTACCTCCCTTCTATATCTTGTGTTATAACTTATATGTTTTGTCATCATCAAAAAGGGGGAGATTGTTGGCCCAAAAGGTTACACTCTCTATTTGTTTACGTTTTGATGATAACAAAACACATAAAAGTTATTTGGTAGTAAAAAGTAGTTTAGAATGAGTTTCAGGTTTGTACTAGTCATGATGACCTTATTAAGCATATTGCAAGGATAATGACGCTAAAAGGCAAATGACGCAAGAGGACGTTTTCATAGGAGAGAAGGCTTTAGCTCGGCAACGCGGTTCAGAGACACCTTCTTATAAAGTTTTTATTTTTTAACTTGTTAAAGAATAGTATATACATTTGAAGCTCAAATACACACACATAAATTTAATACGTTTGGTTTTTTATTTAATCGGTTTTGGATTTCAAGTACATATATCGGGTTTTGGATTTGAACCAGTTTTAGTTCTGCTGATCTACTTGACACCCTTTTATAGTTGTTATCATAACTTTTTATTCTTATATTTAAATAACATGATTTAAGTTGAATTTCAAAGATAACTTTCAGATCTAAATTTCTTATTTAATAATCATTTTCAGATTCAAATTTTAAAGATGTCAAATATTTGGTTGAACTCCATTCTTGTTCTGAAAATAGCTTACAGTTTCTGTTTTGACACCTGTCAGTATTTTATTGATAACTTTTTAATAAAAAAATGATATTGAGTTGATTTCAGTTGCATTAAAATGAAGACTTAAAGATCTACAAATTATTACTTTATACCTAATTCTCAATTCGGACATTTACAGCCTGAAAAATGTGCTCAAAGTTGACCAATCTGCCAGCTTGGCAGTAATGGCTAATTTTCTGGAGGCTGATTTTTAACATATTTTTAAAATGTGTTTAAGTTTAAATAAAACGTGGTTAGCTATATTAGAGGCTCAATTTCTTACTCTTATATTCAGGTAAAACTTTTATATGTTTACTCTTCCTAAATCCTATATAAAGGGGTCATTAGGGTAGAGGTTTTCACAACAACAAATTCAAAGATCAAAAGTTTTGAGTTTTCTTGAGAAAGAGCTTTTGTTTAAGTTTTGGGCTATTATTTTCAAAAGTTTCTGAAAGTTTTTGGTTCTTAAAATCTCTCTTCTATTTTTATATCACTTATAAAACCTTGAGCTTCAATCTTATATATTATTCTCTAGGTTTTTGTAAAGAAAGTTTTCAAGAGAGAGTTTGTGGTCTTTTGATCATCCAGTGATTATTGTATTTGTGGCTCAACTACCTCTGGACTAGAGGAGTGTGATTGAGGAGTTGGGTACTCCCTAGTGGTTGTAATCCTTTGTGGAAGTTCTAGTGGATCGGAAATCCTTCTGGGTGAAGGCGGGGACGTAGAGCTGGGTGCTCGAACCTCGAAACAAATCTCTGTGTTTGTGATTGGTTTACTTGTTTTATTTACTTGCTTTCTATTCATTCTTATATTGTCGATCAATACTCTCACAGCAAGATTGCATTGCGTACCTCAAACTCTTATTTAGAGGAATCACGAGGAAGGAGTTCAGAGCCCTTCACGGGGTATTCGGCTACTAGTCTTGTTTCGGGTGATCGTTGCATCATAACATTTTATTTGTGCATTGATTAGCATTATCACCTATTCACCCCCCCTCTAGGTGATTTCAGGACTTCCGCAAGAAAGTTATAGACGATCTTCAAAAGAAATATCTGACGAAGAGCATCGAATCACGATTACAACTGAAGAACATAATTTACTGCTTCTAGTTGAAGAGAGGACTCTCCATTGATGGACACCTGAATAACTACACCAAGTTTTTTTACAAACTTAGTTAATGTGAATATGGCGATCGAAGAAGAGGATAAGGAGTTGATTCTTCTAAATCTCTTCCAGATGAAGAGTATGAAACTTTTATCCTAACATTGATCGTGTTAGGATTATGACGTGAATAGGTCGTGAAGGTTGATAATGAAAGATTTGTCAGTTTCTTTTTCTGGATATGTTTTGAGTTCGAGTTAAATTCAATATTCTGATTGAATATGTTTTGAGTCCGAGTTAGATTCAAGTTTTCTTTATTTTGAATGAGTTTGTTTAGAACTAGAAAAGTTCTATGGTCTATAAATAATCCCTTAAGAGTGGCCTTCAATGTATTCCATGAGAATCCTATGAATTTGTAATTCTTAAAGGTATAATTCATCTAGATGAGAAATTCGTGAGAGAAACTTAACCACAAGGGTTCGTTGTTCTTGGCGGCCATCAAGCGCTTGTAACGTCTCAGCGTGAGGTTTAATTAATAAAATACATCTAAATGGGGGTGAATAGGTGTACTAGCTAATCTAATGACAAATGATGCATAATTTAAAACTCAATTGTAATGCACTATGTATAACCAAGAGTGTAGCCGAATTCTTGGTGAAGGGCTCTGGACTATCTTCCCGAGATTCCTCTAGATTAAGAGTTGAGATGATATATGAAGCTTTCTTAGTTCAACACAAGTATAGGTACACACAAACTATATCTACATATAAATATGTGATATATAAAGCAATGCAAGATATAAGAGAGATAGAGTTAAGAGAAACTGGATCAAACGCAAACACCAATATATATTTCGAGGTTCAAGCTACTGCTCTACGTCCCCGCCTTCACACAGAAGAATTTTCACTACGTCCACACAGGACCTTCCACAAAGGGAACCTCCACCGTGGAATTTACAATTACAAATTTAGAGTATACAACTCCTCTTTCCAACGCAACCACCTATACTCAAGGGGAATAGACACAAAACCAAATCTAGATCACCTCTACACAAGAGGGATAGACACAAAGCCAAATCTCAATCACCTCTACACAAGAGGGATAGACACAAAGCCAAAGCAAAAAAGAGATTACAACACTTGGTGATCATAATAGACCAAATAATTTTTCTCACAAAAATAAGATCCTATAGATAGGATTAGATATGATAGCTAAAGTGTGAGAAAATAAAGTGTTTGGAAAGAAAAATAATAAAGAAAAACACTTAGGAAAAGCACAAGATAGATATTAAAATAAAGATCAAAACCAATTCCCCAAAGACTCTCTTTTCTTTGATTTTCCAACACTTTAAAAATAAATAAAAATAAAATTTTTTGCCTCAAAAACTCTTTAAAACTTGTTGTTAAACACCTGAAAAGATGGAAAAATAGTTCTCTAAAAATCTTGTTCAAAACAGCCTAAGAGAAGCCATATATATAGCCTCTCAAAAATATAGCCGTTGGCACCTGTCGACCGGCCAGTCGATCGTCCCAAGGTCATGTTGGCCCAAAGGCCTTCCACCCTAGTTTTGATGATGATTAACTCATGTAGTTATGTTTACTAATAATCTTGTGTTGTTTAAGTTTCAGATTATTAACCAAGATATTAGTTAGTGATTAGCTTCAACAAGGAGTTTAGAAGCTTTTCATAGTGATTCCAGGGCCAAAACTTCAAGATCTCACATTGCCTAGCTCATGGATGGAGTTTTGGAGCAAGTCAACTTGAAGATGAAGATCATCAAGAAGACTTAGGTATCCATAGTTTAGAGTGTGTTTTAGATCCATTTGTAAAGCTTAGTATAGTTGATATGCTCAAGTGCACAACACACACATTTTTATGTTGGATTTGGTTTTCATGAATAGATTGATTAAAATAAGTTTACATGGTTTATATGTATAGTAGATGTATTCTAGTTATACATACATCTTAAATGACTTATACAAACTTATTTTGACTTCCCTATTCATGTATTGAAAAATCAAGTTTGATAAAAATACAAGTTTTAGTTTTGATAAAATTTGCAAGACTCAAAAATGAATTGATATGATTGATATATGTCTTGAAATTTTTATCACAAGTTTGTGTTTCAATATAAATGTTAAAACAAGTTTGTGGATTTTTAGAAGACTTAAAAGATTTTTCAAAATATTTTTAAACTATTTTTCTGACCTAGTTTCTGTTCCAGGCTTCAACCAGTCGACTAAGTCAGTTTAGTAGTCGACTTGGGGTGAAGTCGGTCGACCGGGCCGGTCGACTGACGTGCACAGATCTGTGCACGTTTGGCACCTCTGGGACGGTTGACCCGGATGGTCGACCAGGACTGAGAGCAGTGCTCTCTATTTGTTTGGTCGACCGTGCCGGTCGACCGTGGTTGCCCAACGGTCACAATTTTGACCGTTGACGGTCGACCATTAGCCTGTCGGCTGCCACATCAGCCTAACGGCTAGTTTTCTGATGGGCCTATATAAACCCCAATTCTTTGGGATTTTTGCTAAGGTTTTTAGAGACAAAATTTTCAGACTTTCTCTACTATTTTAAAAGAGTTTTGTGCCAAAGAGATTTATCTTTGTGTTGTTTTTGGGTTTTTGGAAAATAAAGAAAACTAAGTTTTTGGGATTGTATTGGTTTCATTTTCTATCATCTACAAGAGATTTCCCAAGTAGTTTTTCTTTGTTGCCGATTTCCAAAAACACCTAGTTTCCACACTTGAGCTTATCACCTATCCTAATCTATTAGGATCTTGTTTTGTGGAAAAGAGAAAAGAAAAGAGAGATTGAGTTTGTGGTCTTTGGAATCACTTGTTGTAAACACCCTTGTTCTTGTTGTATCCCTCTTTGGTAGAGGTGATCGGGTGATTGGTTTGCTCCCTCTAGTGAGAGGTGGAGTTTGATTGTAACCCTCTTCGGTAGAGGTGTTGTGGTTGTTTGGCTACGGGCCTACCCCTCAGTTGTGAGGTGGTTGTTTGAGAGAGGAGTTTGGTACTCCTAGAGTTGTAACAAATCCTCTTCGGTAGAGGTTCCCTCGGTGGGAGATAGTGGATTGGAAATCCTACACGGTGGTGTAGGCGGGGATTTAGAGCTAGGGCTCGAACCTCGAAACATATCTTGTCTTAGCATTTGATCCATTGTCTCTCGAACTCTCTCTCTCATTTATTTGTGCAAAGCATCATACTTCATTCATATCATATACTTGCTTGTGTTGTGCCTTGCATAATTCATATTGCTATATCTTGTATATGCTTGATTGTTTGTGTGTGTCTCACTTGTACTTAACCACAGAGCTTCACATAGCACCTCAACCCATTCAAGGGGAATCAAGAGGAGTTAGTCCAGAGCCCTTCACGGGGAATTCGGCTACACTTGTGTGTTGTATTAAGTGTGTTGCAATAATTTGCATTAGCTTTCGCATTTAGTGCATTTAGTTCCTAGATTAGCAGTTACACCTATTCACCCCCCTCTAGGTGTTTTTCAATTGGTATCAGAGCTAGTGCTCCTGATATTAGGCTTAACATCTTACGAGTGAGATCCATTTGTTTGCTAATCTATTGTTTGCATTTGCTTGTTTGCACACTCATATAGTTTACCATGGACTTCATGACCCCACCTAGCTTTGACCCTTCCAACATTATTGTTTGGAAGTATAGGATGTCCATGTACCTAAGACCCTAGGTTTGCATGTCTTTCTTGCAGCCACCAAGAAATGCTATCTTGGAGATCGCAATCATATAGGGGCCAATGCACAAGCCCTTGAGGCCATTAGAAGCATGCATTCAAAAGATTATCTTATGCTTATTTCTAATCTTGATTCCGCTTTTGTAGTGTGGAACAAGTTGACGACAACCACCACCTCCAAGCTTCAAGAACAAATTCAACCGGAGGAGTCTAGTGGAGAATCCGAGTCTCAATGCTTAATGATCCAAGGGAATGACTCCCTTGAGGTACATTCGGAACCCCACTTAGATAATGATGATTGTGCTAGTTCTTCAAATGATTATGTTAATCCCCATGTTTTAAATGAAGAACTATCAATTGTTTGTGAAAAATTAATTGAAAAATATAATGGTTGAAAAAGAAGACTTTTGCATTAACTAAAGAAAATGAAAAATTGTCTTCTAAACTTGATTGTGTTTTGCAAGAGAAGGTTGAGGTCTATAATGAAAGGGATTCATTAAGATCTCAATTAGATCTTGCACTTAAAGAAAATGAATTTTTAAAGTCTAAAAATAATTGTGAAACAATTTTGAAGAAAAATGAAAACTTATCTTCAAAAATTGATTTTGTTTTAAAAGAGAATGTTGCTTTGAAAAATAAAATAATTTCTATTTCAAATGACTTGAATGTTTGTTTAGATAAAAATATTGTTTTGCAAAATAAGAATGATGCACATGTTTGCCATGCTAGGGTAGTATCACACACTTCACCTATTGCATGCCACACTTATTATTCTAAGATTAATGATGATATTTGTTTGCTTAATAAGAAGGTTGATTGTTTGGGCTCCACTATGAGCCAATGTGCCATGAACCACTCACGTTTGGAAACCTTGGTTCAAAAGAAACAAGTTCCATCCTTTATGCATGCACACCCTCCACGGCATACACATGCTCCTCACGGACACACCCATCACCATATGTATGCTCATGTGTACACTTGTACACATTGTGGACGTAAGGGCACCTTGCTAAATTTTGTTTTGATCGTATACATGATTGTAATTTAGCAAAGAATTTTGTTTGGGTTAGAGAAGGTACTAACCCCCATGGACCCAAAAGAGTATGGGTACCAAAGACCACCCCTCCTTTATTTGATGTAGGTGTGGGCTCTCACATGACGTGAGAGTGATGGCACCTTGGAGTAGATGCGTTCCGTACTTAAAGGAGATTATTTGGATGCATCACTTTCAAGGGAAGTTTGGTGGGAAGACCACCTTAGTTTGGAGAACTAGAGCGGTGCCCTCATTGGTTTTGGTATCGAATCTCCAACTCCTTATTTATTGTTTACATGCTTTCCATGTTTATCATATATAGCATGTTTTATTGTTTGTAGATTATTATGATAATGCCATGTTTATTAAATCCTTGACATACATGTTTAGCATTTTGAGACACCCATGTTTAATATGGACCATTATTTTAGTGTTCTCACCATTGTTTAGCTATCATGTTTATCTTAGGTTTAATAACATGCGTATTTGCATAATAATCATGTTTTAAGTTTATCATGTTGATTTTTATCTTGTTTTGATGCTTCATGTTTTGAATATATGTTTAGATGTTAGTTTTCATTAAGACTAGTTATATACTTGTGCATATAGTGGGCCACAAATAAATCTATATATGTTTGTGCTTGATTGCTTATTTGAACCCATTAGATGTGCTAGTATAGTCTAGTTTTGATGATTCGTGCATTTTAAACTTGTATTCCTATTTTTGGATTTGTTTTATGATTGTGTGTTTCACTTCATGTATATGTTTGTATTGCCAAACTTTGAGATATACATGTGTACCCCTTGAGTCATTTGCCTTTCATGCAAATCTATATATATGGACTCAATTGTGTTTAGGGATATGTATGTATACTTATTATGTTGACAATTCATACATATACCTTGAAATGAAATTTGTTTTGGTGAAGATTTAGTTTTTCATGTATTTATGTTTAAACTTCATGTATATGTCTATCTTGTCCAAACTATTAGATATACATGTTTATCCTTTTTGAGCCACGTGCCTTCATGCATATATATTTTGTGGACTCGTTGTGTTTTGGATATGTATGCATACTTTAGTTTGTATTAGACATATATATACCTTGAAGATTAAATAAGTTTTGATGATTTTCATGCTTTCTTATTTCAAGAAATTTTGAGCTTAATTGGATATTTCATAATGCCATGTCACACATTACTTGTACACTCACCATCTTTTATAATATTTCTCATGAGTATATTTTCATGAGCATGTATGGACTTTATTGATTATTGAGTGTTTTAAATGTGTTTATGAAAATTATTTTTAGTTTATTCCTTGCTTGAAGGATTTCGTACTATTTAAAAGTCTTTCCATTTAACTAGTTACGGTATTCTTCATTTTGGTAGAGTTTTTCAAACAAAGCCTATTTTCAAATCTATTTTTGAAAACCCCTACCCTAATGGGAGGATGGATGGGAGATCATGTTCATGTATGCCTTATATTGAAAATCATTTAAAACTTGAACCATGATTGGGAGGATTAGTTATATGAGTTATACCATGCTTTTATTGTTATGTCAATTGGTATCATTGAACTCTTTCAATTGGTATCAATTTGATTCTTTTGTATACTCATATGTGTTTGTGTATGTATACTTTCAATTGGTATCATCTATTAGTGAATGGTACTCATTCTATTTCATACACATATATATTGTTTTTATTGTGCTATTATATTTCTATATCTTAAGCACAAATTTTGTTTATGCTAGAGCTTGAGCTTCAACTTTATTTCAATTGATTTAGTTTTTAATTGGTATCTTATTTCAAGCCTACGCATAGCTTTTGTTGGTATTTCATAAAGGGGGAGAAAATTCGATTTTCATATTTCAATTGGTATTTAGTTTTCTACTCCCTTGCTTTATGATAGAAAATAGTCATTTCAATGTTTATATGACTTTAAAAGGAAAAATACTATCTTTTGATATCAAAATGTCTTGTATTTTAAATTGGTATCTAAAAATTTTGTTTAAAGAAAAATACAAAAGTTTTGATTTATATTGACTATATGCAAGGAGAGCTTAACATCTCTTATATATATAGATTCATGTTGAGTGTATCTTGTATTGAAGAGCTTAACATCTCTTCTTTATGTGGTACACGTGTGTAGGGGGAGCTTCACATCTCCTCTTATGCATTACATAATGTGTGTTATGTGAATTAGGGCTTAACATCCCTCCTTTATGTAATGCATATGTGTAAGGAAGCTAACTTAGCGTCTTCCTCTTCATGAATGTATATAACATATAACATTTATTGATCTTTTTTATTTTCTATTGGTATCAAGATGCTTCATTGACATATTTTCAATTGATATCATGTTTTTATAGTCACCCCTTATTGACCTTGTTTTTGTTTTTAGACAAAAAGGGGGAGAACATTGTTTGTATTGTTTTTATTGACAAAAGGGGGGAGAAAGATTTTTACCCCTCATTTATTGTTTTGATTGTTTACCCCTTTGTTGATGATTGATAAAAAGGGGGAGAAAGATTTGAGTTTTGAGTTTTATATATACATACTTATGTTTTTGCATATATTAAGTTTTATTGGTATCTAGAGCATCTAGTGTTTTTTTAATATTTTATTAATTTAATTAGTATCTAGAGCCTCTAGAACATGTTTATGTGTTTTATGCATATTGATGCATACATGCTTATGTACATTCATTGCATATCTTTTGTTTATTTGTTTATGCATGAGTTAAGGGGGAGCTTCTTTGAAGCTTAACTTTAATCCCATGCATATATAAGTCCATGAGTTTTGTCATCATCAAAAAGGGGGAGATTGTTGGCCCAAAGGCCTTCCACCCTAGTTTTGATGATGATTAACTCATGTAGTTATGTTTACTAATAATCTTGTGTTGTTTAAGTTTCAGATCATTAACCAAGATATTAGTTGGTGATTAGCTTCAACAAGGAGTTTAGAAGCTTTTCATAGTGATTCCAGGGCCAAAGCTTCAAGATCTCACATTGCCTAGCCCATGGATGGAGTTTTGGAGCAAGTCAACTTGAAGATGAAGATCGTCAAGAAGACTTAGGTATCCATAGTTTAGAGTGTGTTTTAGATCCATTTGTAAAGCTTAGATAGTTGATATGCTCAAGTGCACAACACACACGTTTTTTATGTTTGGATTTAGTTTTCTTGAATAGATTGATCAAAACAAGTTTACATGGTTTATATGTATAGTAGATGTATTCTAGTTATACATACATGCTTAAATGACTTATACAAACTTATTTTGACTTCCCTATTCATGTATTGAAAAATCAAGTTTGATAAAAATACAAGTTTTAGTTTTGATAAAATTTGCAAGACTCAAAAATGAATTGATATGATTGATATATGTCTTGAAATTTTTATCACAAGTTTGTGTTTCAATATAAAATGTCAAAACAAGTTTTGTGGATTTTTAGAAGAGTTAAAAGGTTTTTTAAAATATTTTTAAACTGTTTTTCTGACCCAGTTTTCTGTTCCAGGCTTCAACCAGTCGACTAAGTCAGTTTAGTAGTCGACTTGGGGTGAAGTCGGTCGACCGGGCCGGTCGACCGACGTGCACAGATCTGTGCACGTTTGGCACCTCTGGGATGGTCGACCCGGACGGTCGACCGGGACTGAGAGCAGTGCTTTCTGTTTGTTTGGGTCGACCGTGCCGGTCGACCGTGGTTGCCCAACGGTCACAATTCTGACCGTTGGCGGTCGACCGGGCCGGTCGACCGTTAGCCTGTCAGGCTGCCACATCAGCCTAACGGCTAGTTTTCTGATTGGCCTATATAAACCCCAATTTTTTGGGATTTTGGCTAAGGTTTTTAAAGACAAAATTTTCAGACTTTCTCTACTTTTTTAAAAGAGTTTTAAAAAGAGTTTTGTGCCAAAGAGATTTATCTTTGTGTTGTTTTTGAGTTTTTGGAAAATCAAAGAAAACTAGGTTTTTGGGATATTGTATTGGTTTTCATTTTCTATCATCTACAAGAGATTTCCCAAGTAGTTTTTCTTTGTTGCTTGTTTCCAAAAACACCTAGTTTCCACACTTGAGCTTATCACCTATCCTAATCTATTAGGATCTTGTTTTGTGGAAAAGAGAAAAGAAAAGAGAGATTGAGTTTGTGGTCTTTGGAACCACTTGTTGTAAACACCCTTATTCTTGTTGTATCCCTCTTTGGTAGAGGTGATCGGGTGATTGGTTTGCTCCCTCTAGTGAGAGGTGGAGTTTGGTTATAACCCTCTTCGGTAGAGGTGTTGTGGTTGTTTGGCTACGGGTCTACCCCTCGGTTGTGAGGTGGTTATTTGAGAGAGGAGTTTGGTACTCCTAGAGTTGTAACAAATCCTCTTCGGTAGAGGTTCCCTCGGTGGGAGATAGTGGATTGGAAATCCTACACGGTGGTGTAGGCGGGGATGTAGAGCTATGGGCTCGAACCTCGAAACATATCTTGTCTTAGCGTTTGATCCATTGTCTCTCTAACTCTCTCTCTTATTTATTTGTGCAAAGCATCATACTTCATTCATATCATATACTTGCTTGTGTTGTGCCTTGCATAATTCATATTGCTATATCTTGTATATGCTTGGTTGTTTGTGTGTGCCTCACTTGTACTTAACCACAAGAGCTTCACATAGCACCTCAACCCATTCAAGGGGAATCAAGAGGAGTTAGTCCAGAGCCCTTCACGGGGAATTCGGCTACACTTGTGTGTTGTATTAAGTGTGTTGCAATAATTTACATTAGCTTCCGCATTTAGCGCATTTAGTTCCTAGATTAGCACTTACACCTATTCACCCCCCCTCTAGGTATTTTTCAGGTCAAATGTCTGACCATTGTATCTCCGATCGACCGCCTGAGCTATCGAGATTAGCCGGTCGGTCGACCGCCCAGTCAACCGGCACTACCCGAGAGTTAGGTAGTTACAGTCAGTCGATCGGCCGGTCGACCGGCCTTGTAGGCTAGCCTTGTGCACATCCTCGTGCACACCGGTCGACCAGACCGATCGACTAACCCCTGATCTGGTCGACTGTCTGGTCGACCGCCAGCAGGCTCTGGCTGGGATAAAGGTGTTTGAAACTAGGTCTTTTTAACTTCTATAAAATCCGTTAAATTCTCATAAATTTCACAAAAATAGGTTCTTATAAGTAAATGAAGAACAAATACGTGTGATCAAAAATCAATACATATTACAAACTATTTGAACTATTTTTGTGATGTAAAAATTAAGCTCAAACACAAAAACCGTATTTTTCGAAAACTAAACTGTTGGGGAGATTTTGTCTCCTCGTTTTAAAATTACCGCAAGCGCACGGTCGTTAGATGTAGCACTTGAAGGTCGGTCCACAGGGATGGTGCTTCTAGAATCCTAACACGAACGAAGCAAATTGGTGGAGAAAAGTGATAAGTTGATGTGAACTCAGTTAAAGAGAAGAGTCATGTACCTAGGGTTGAATCCCCTAAACAAGCCTCAAGCGGTCAAGCTCGGTCTATCTAATAGATCGTTACAAATCACCAAATTCCTACTTCTAACAGGCGTATTAATTCTGAATACTAGATCTAAGCACAGGGTATTGTTCAATTACATGATCCATCAAAGATAGATAAATTGACAACCTCAATGAAATATGAAAAGGAACGTTACAACTCTAAGTATGGATCATTAACTCTCAACACATACCCTGTCAAATATCTAGTGGTTTTAGAAATTTGCACCCTAGAAGTCGTAGGTCAATAAATGAGTGTACATCCCTAGATAGGAGAACTAACTTGGTTCACAAGAATTTAGCCTAGGTTCATCTTCCTAGGTACACGATGAAAACTTAGTTACACATGACCTAATTAACAATCAACTAAACTAATTAAATCAGTTAAAATTATCTAACTTTTAATTAAATAATTAATTGCAGTACTAATTAATTACACTAATGAACTAACAAAAAAGAAATAAACAAATATAAAAAAAAAATTTTAAAACATTACCTGTAGCCGTGGGACTGCACCTGCTGTGGGAGAGGGCTTTCTTCTCCCAATCAAAAGGCACCAGGGGGGCACTTGTTCCAATCAAAAGTGCCTGGGGGCGCTTGCATTCCTGTGAACGAAGAGAAAGGGAGGCACTTGCCTCTCTCTTGTCTGTTGCTTTTTTTTTTTTTATGCAGATCTGTGGGAGGTTTGGGCGCCTGTGACAGGGAGATGCGCCCAAGCCTCTCTCTCCCCTTTTTTTTTCTTTTTTTTTCTTTCTTTTGATACAGAAAATTGAAGAGGCAAATTGAAGAGGGGCTTTTGATGCAGGGAGATTGAAGAGGGTTTGATGAATCAATCAAAACAAATAGGAACAAAAATAATAACGTGGACGAGAATTCTATGCAGCGAGAAGAGGAAGAGAAACCCTCAATATTTTAGATCTGACAATATACGTACAAATGAAAAAAAACCTCCCCTCAAAACCCTAGCCTTCTCTATTTATAGGCTTAGGGTTTTGATCATTTTACATAGAAGTCCAAAATATTTATTTAATTATACAGAAGAGCCATCAATATCAATTTGCACTAAAGCCCCTGAAGTTTACAAAATTGCGTTTTTGTTCCAGGTGACTTTAAACTTCTCCGAATATCTGGTGTCCGTTTTGAAGCGTGGTAGAGCAGCAATAGTGTAAAACATTCCATCTCGCATTTAGTCTCCTGTTGCACATCTTACAGTCTCTAAAGCACGCTTTTGTGGTCCAGTTTCCTTTTGATAGCTCACTCTGCAAAACACCACTAAAAATACCCGAGCAGCTTTATTTATATACAAATGATAGATAAATATGGGCATGCAATATGTAACAAAATCGTGCTGATCAAATACCCCAACACCTATCTTTTGCTAGTCCTCGAGCAAAACTAATAAAAAAAAAAGAAAAGCTAAGCTACTCTAACTCACTTTCGTAGGAATCACGATTGCACTTAGCACGTGCAACAAGCCGTTAAACCCTTAGGTTACCCTAGAGGACGAGTGTTGTCTCGTGAGGGTTTTCAGTGGATTACACCCACAAAATCCAAGAAAGTTAGAGATTAAGAAATAAATAAAAGTAAAATAAGGATAACCGAAAATCAAGAAGAGGAAAACAAATCAAAATTTTTTCTTTTTTTTAATTTTTTAATTTTTAATTATTTATTTATTTATTATTTTTTTTTGTGATAACTAGTTAGTAAGATCATCAGTTCCCATGAGTTTCATTTTCAAGTAAAATCTCAATTCCAGAAATCATATTGGCTATAAAATAAAGTCTCAAATCTAAAACTTTACACCACCTGTCCTAAGTTTCAGATCCTATGTACCCCGTGATCGTGATGTAGTTCTTAAGCTTGGGAATATTCAATTACAACTTTTATACTTTTTTTTCTTTTTTTTCATCTATCTTTCGCGTAGATACCAAGGCTTCCTGAGGCCAAGGTACCTAGCTAATTGATAATCAAAATTATTATATTTTTTTCCTCTTTTTTTTTTTTAACTATCTTTCGCGTAGATGCCGAGGCTTCCTGAGGCCAAGGTACCTAGCTAATTGATAATCAAAATTATTATATTTTTATAGTGTCTTCTCCTATTAGGCTTTCTCAGCTACCCATATAGCGAGCTTTGGGCCAATGCTCCCAAACCAGATGGTCTTAGGGCAATAAGTGTAGAAACACTCCTACGGACTTAATTACTCAAGCAACTGAGGCCACAAGACAAGACTTATTAATATCTAAACTTATTATATAATAAGTTTTTTTTTTTAGTTGCAATCAATATCCCAAGCCTATGAACTAATAGTGTAAGTGCTATTGGGTACATAATCACTTAGACTAAGTTTAGATGGTATGTCCGTTTTAGATTCTACTCTTTATTTTAAGACTTTATAACTCTTTCATCTTGATTTTACTCTTAAAATCCACTTATGGATACTAAATCACTCACATACTAGCTAATTATTTGTAGAAAATTTTCAAATTTTTCACAGTTTTTTTTTAAAATTTTTCACATTTTCTAAAGAAAGAAAAGAGAAATAAAGTGAAAACCCTAAAACTAAAACAAAACCAAAAGACTCCTAAAACAAAAGAAATATGTGAGTCTCCCCCCCACACCTAAACTGTGCCATGTCCTCATGCAAATACTTGAATACAGAGATAAGATGAAAATAACATATAATACATACATCCACATACGTGTACTCAGTCAGAGAATAAAGCATCCAATTCAAGCATACATGAGTAGAATGTATAGAATAAATATGCTGAAATTAGAAGTACTCACAGTGCACTGAAAAATCTAGTTGCAGAAGCAACCAAAATCACTCCATATGTGTGCATCCCCGCCTATCCTGTAATCACTTATAAAAACTTGGCACAAAGGTTAGAGAAAAAGATACATAAAACAACTCTTTAGACACCAAAACTACATTGACTCAATTGACTAAAAGAGAAATATAAGGACTCACAGACTCAAAAGAAAAAAAAAAGAAA
The DNA here is from genome assembly GCA_038442645.1 of Agave tequilana. Classification (NCBI taxonomy): domain Eukaryota; kingdom Viridiplantae; phylum Streptophyta; class Magnoliopsida; order Asparagales; family Asparagaceae; genus Agave; species Agave tequilana. The sequence goes on from JAVJIF010000965.1 coordinate 113,663, forward strand.
AAAAATAAATAAAATTAAATTAGTATACAAATGTATAAAGTTACATCTTCCCTCACACCTGCCTTAAGCTATGACGGTTTCTCCCCCTTGATCGCTTTCCACTTTCGAGGTGGGTTCTCTTCAATGAGTTGACATGACTATTAGAACCCTTCATCATTTTAGCACAACCTCCTTTAAACTTGATCATCATACTCTTTTCTTTATCCTCTTCCTCTTTCGCTTTCTTCTTTTCAGCAAGTTAGAAAGAGGACTCACTCCCGCAACATTAACTCCTAGCCCAATCTTATTATCTTCACTTTCATGTGAGCAAACTTGATCAATAGCTAAGAATTTGAGTTCATCGTCAAATATCTCTTCAAAACATTTATCAAAGAGTCCTATGGGGAATGTGTGTCTGTCCAATTCATCCAGGAGTAAAAGCTCATTCTCAAAGATCTTTTCAAAGCTTTGTTCGCAGTATTTACAACCATAATTTATTGACTCGTTGTCAATATGATCGTTTGCCATTTCTTGAATCAGGGATGACACATGATTAACCTATTGATTTATTTCTTCAAACACCCTGATCTCTTCCTCACATAGCTCGTCAAAACTTTGGTGAGTACACCCAAGTCTGAATCCATATGATCATCCTCGAATTCATTTGATCGACTTTGAATCATATTTACTTCAAAGAATTCAGTTGATGGCTCACTTTTTTGCCCTTCAAGGTTGAAGATATTCAGATCAACTGTCATATTTCCAAATGTGAGTTTCATTAAACCGCTACGACAGTTGATCAAAGCATTCGAAGTTGCTAGGAAGGGTCTACCCAAAATCACAGGAATTTGCCCTCTTGGGTTCTCTACAGGTGCAGTTTCAAGGACGACAAAATCAACAGGAAAGATTAATTCACCAACCTTAATTAGCACATCTGCAATCTCTCCTAATGGAACTTTAACTGACCTGTCAGCTAGTTGGAGAGTGACTTTTGTGGGCTTCAACTCACCCACTCCTAACTGCTTGTAAACTGAGTACGGAAGCAAATTTACACTTGCCCCTAAGTCTAATAGCGCCTTGTCAATAACAGTTGTTCCAATTGTATAGGAAATAGTTGGACATCCAGGGTCCTTATATTTCACTGGAACGCTATTCTGGATTATTCCACTGATATTTGCTGCTAGAAAGACATTCTTCGGCGTTTGATGTGCTCTCTTCTTAGTGCACAAGTCCTTCAAAAATTTAGCATAGGATGGGACTTGTTCAATAGCGTCAAGAAGAGGAACATTCACTTTCACTTACTTGAAGATTTCTAGAATCTTCTCCATCTGCGCCGTGTGTTTCTTCGGTTTTAATCGGTTAGGAAATGGAGCTTGTGGATCATAAGGAGGCTCAGCGATTTGCTCAATTTCTTTATCTTCAGACTGATCTGCGCCAGAAGATGATGGATTAGCCATGGGGAGAGGGGAATTAGTTTGGTCAGGCATCACCACCTAATTGTCAACTTCCTTTCCAGATCGCAAGGTATGAATTGCATTGATTTGAGCATGACTGGACGAACTTGCTCTTGTATCTCTGGGATTAATCTCAGGTTGGCTGGGAAAGGTCCCTCTTTCCCTTTCACTCATTTGAGACGACATCTTACTCATTTGCAACGTGAGTTGTTGTATGGCTTGTTGATTAGACTGCAACATCTGTTGATCGGACTGCAACATCTGATTCGTTGATTGCATAAATGAGTTGAAGTTCTTCTCCATGGTGTTCAACTTCTGATCACTCTCAAATCCTGGTGGCGGCATTGATGGATTTGCATATGTTGGAGTTGATTGCGGTGCCACAAAGGCCGGTTGTTGTTGTTGATACTGGAATGTGTTTGGCCTCGTGTACTGTGAACCGCTTGGTTGAGAGATGCTTGTTGCCCCTCCTTGATTTCCTCCTCCTTGATTCCATGAAAGGTTAGGGTGATTCTTCCACCCTGGATTGTATGTTGGTGCATATGGATCATTCCTTTGTTGCTGATAAGTGGCGTTTAACTGTTGTCCCTGACTATTCATTAGTGGGTTTGGAAGGAATGGGCAATCTTCCATGACATGAGTTGGAGATTGACAGTTAAAGCAACTTGGTACAGAGGTCTGATTCACTTGATCGAACTGCTGAGGAGGAGTCCCCTTGCTTTCCAACACTTCAATCCTTCTCATCAGTGCGGCCATCTTTGCTTCAGTTGCAATGGAGTTTTCGATCGAATGTATGCCACTCCTCGATGTGGTGGTTGAATTTGTAGTTGGTGGCTTCTCATTAAACCCTTCCCACTGCATTGTTTTCTCTGCCATCTCTTCGAGGAATATCCATGCATCATCATCTGTCATCCTCATGAAGTCACCGTGACTCATAGATTCAAGAAGAGTTTTCGAGTTGTAATCAACAACCTCGTAGATAATTTGACAGAGACGCCACTTTTCTATGGCATGATGGGGACATTGAGCTAGAAGGTCCTTAAACCTTTCTAAATATCTCCAGAATGGTTCTTTGTCCCGTTGTCTGAATTGATTGATCTCAGATCGAATCCTTGCAGTCTTGTGCATTGGGAAAATTTTTTTTAGAAAGACTGCAACAAACTCTGCCCATGTAGTAATTGAGTTTGTTGTGAGGCTGTACAGCCACTTCTTTGCATTTTCCCTGAGTGAGAAAGGGATGAACCTTAGTTTGACTCCATCTTCACTCAGCTGCCTAATTTTCATCATTGCACACACCTCCTCAAATTCATTGATGAACATATATGCATCTTCAGATTCCAGTCCGTAGAATTTGGGGAGCATAGTGATATATTGTAGCTTCAACTCGTAGTTGTTCTCAGTAGCTTCTGGCAATCTGATGCATGAAGGGTGTGATGATCGAGGAGGGTAACATCGGTCCATGAGGACCATTGGTGGAACAGGGTCAGTCATCTTGATCTCGTTCGTATCTATGCTGACAAGACATCCTTTTGAGTCCCTTTCCCAAGCTGACATGTATCAGCGTAGGAATAGAGTTGGAATATGTGATGCTTGGGTAGCACTGAATTTTTTTAAATTTTTTTAATTTTTTTTAAATTTTTTTCGGTAGACGTGCTAAGACTAAAGAGGACACTGATCCCCAGCAGCGGCGCCAAAAACTTGTTGGGGAGATTTTGTCTCCTCGTTTTAAAATTACCGCAAGCGCACGGTCGTTAGATGTAGCACTTGAGGGTCGGTCCACAGGGATGGTGCTTCTAGAATCCTAACACGAACGAAGAAAATTGGTGGAGAAAAGTGATAAGTTGATGTGAACTCAGTTAAAGAGAAGAGTCATGTACCTAGGGTTGAATCCCCTAAACTAGCCTCAAGCGGTCAAGCTCGGTCTATCTACTAGATCGTTACAATTCACCAAATTCCTACTTCTAACAGGCGTATTAATTCTGAATACTAGATCTAAGCACAGGGTATTGTTCAATTACATGATCCATCAAAGATAGATAAATTGACAACCTCAATGAAATATGAAAAGGAACGTTACAACTCTAAGTATGGATCATTAACTCTCAACACATACCCTGTCAAATATCTAGTGGTTTTAGAAATTAGCACCCTAGAAGTCGTAGGTCAATAAATGAGTGTACATCCCTAGATAGGAGAACTAACTTGGTTCACAAGAATTTAGCCTAGGTTCATCTTCCTAGGTACACGATGAAAACTTAGTTACACATGACCTAATTAACAATCAACTAAACTAATTAAATCAGTTAAAATTATCTAACTTTTAATTAAATAATTAATTGCAGTACTAATTAATTACATTAATGAACTAACTAAAAAGAAATAAACAAATATAAAAAAAAATTTAAAACCTTACCTGTAGCCGTGGGACTGCACCTGCTGTGGGAGAGGGCTTTCTTCTCCCAATCAAAAGGCACCAGGGGGGCACTTGTTCCAATCAAAAGTGCCTGGGGGCGCTTGCCTTCCTGTGAACGAAGAGAAAGAGAGGCACTTGCCTCTCTCTTGTCTGTTGCTTTTTTTTTTTATGCAGATCTGTGGGAGGTTTGGGCGCCTGTGACAGGGAGATGCGCCCAAGCCTCTCTCTCCCCTTTTTTTTTCTTTTTTTTTTCTTTCTTTTGATACAGAAAATTGAAGAGGCAAATTAAAGAGGGGCTTTTGATGCAGGGAGATTGAAGAGGGTTTGATGAATCAATCAAAACAAATAGGAACAAAAATAATAACGTGGACGAGAATTCTATGCAGCGAGAAGAGGAAGAGAAACCCTCAATATTTTAGATCTGAAAATATACGTACAAATGAAAAAAAAACCTCCCCTCAAAACCCTAGCCTTCTCTATTTATAGGCTTAGGGTTTTGATCATTTTACATAGAAGTCCAAAACATTTATTTAATTATACAGAAGAGCCATCAATGTCAATTTGCACTAAAGCCCCTGAACTTTACAAAATTGCGTTTTTGTTCCAGGTGACTTTAAACTTCTCCGAATATCTGGTGTCCGTTTTGAAGCGTGGTGGAGCAGCAATAGTGTAAAACATCCCATCTCGCATTTAGTCTCCTGTTGCACATCTTACAGTCTCTAAAGCACGCTTTTGTGGTCCAGTTTCCTTTTGATAGCTCACTCTGCAAAACACCACTAAAAATACCCGAGCAGCTTTATTTATATACAAATGATAGATAAATATGGGCATGCAATATGTAACAAAATCGTGCTGATCATAAACTTTGAAATGGAAATCCGATTTTTCTCAAACTTGTATAAATACAAAAACATGATACTGAAACATATCTGAAGCATGTTGTGTATGGATAGAATCCAATACACATGTAAATGATATATCTATATTTTTGACATAAAATCCAAAACCGATTAAATCAAAAACCAAACGTATTGAACTTTTGTGTGTGCGTGAACTTGAGCATATCAACACTAGCTATCTTTACATAAGATCTAAACACAAACTAAAACTAAACAAACCGAAGTCTTTTTGTAGAACTTTTTCTCCAAGTCGACTCTATCCAAACGCGATTCAATGAGCTTGACTCCATCCGAGTGCTAGATGCGATCTTGACGCTCGAGCTCTTGAATCTACATGTGTTTGCTCCAAAACTCCTTTGTTGAAGCTAAGCACCTGGATCTTGAGAGTAAATCTGAAACTATATAAACACAAGATCATTAGTACTAATCATCATCAAAACTAGAGTGATGGGCCTTTGGCCAACAATCTCTCCCTTTTTGATGATGACAAAATTTATGGAGTTATATATGCATAGATTAAAGATAAGCTTCATAGAATCTCCCCCTTAACTCATACATAGTAATAAAAATAAAGATATTCAATAAAGTGCATAAACTAAACAAAACATATATGCATAAATAATGTTATTAAGCATGCATGCATATTGGTATTAAGCATGCATATATAAACTCTCTAAATTCTTCTCCCCCTTTTTGTCAATTCATCAACAAAAGAGTTAGGACAATCAAACAATAAAGATGTATATATGATATACATTCATGAAAAGGAGAGATGTAAAGCTAGCTCTTCCTGCATACATGCATTACATGGAGAAGGGATGACTAGACCCTAACCAATATAAAGCATAATATACAATGTATAAATAAAGATGTTAAGCTCCCCTTACTCACATGTACTGCATAACGAAGAGAGGTCAAGCTCTTAAATATGGAAAGTACACTCAACATGAATCTATATATAGAGGAGATATTAAGCTCCCTTGTATATACGCAATATATATCAATAAATTTTTAAGAAAATTTTGAAATCACTTTTAAAACAAATTTTGAAATTTCTTGAGGTCAACAAAATGAATTATGATATCAATGAAATCAAATAGTAGTTGACAAAAATAAATGTTAGTAGCACTTCTGAAAAACATTTTAGATACCGATAGTAGATGATTGCTAAAACAAATGAAACAACCAACGAAGTTAAGAATGTACCGTGTAGCTTGTGGCTAACGGGTCGAGTCCACGAGAAGGGATGCGATGGAAGCTTTTCGATGAGTTGCTTAAAAACAATGAATTAGTGTTCGTTTTTTAGGAAAAAGAGAATGGAAGGAAAAGAGATGAAAAAGAGAAACTTCAATTTTCAGAAAAGGATTTGGAGAAGGTGGTTTTTAAAAGCTTTAAGAGTTGTGATGTTGTTTATAATAAGAAATCAAATCTGGGCTTACTATCTTCCTACTCAATTGTCCATTCTTCTCTTAAAGTATTTAGTCCCTCAAGTTCAATTGCAAAACTTAAAGTTAATTCTTTTTAGAAAGCTTTAAGTAAAGCACATAAGATGTGGAAGGGTTGAGTTCTGTTTCTTCGAGAAAGAGTTGGAATCGGATGTTAAAACATAAAGCGCGAAGAAGCAAGGATGAATTAAAAAAGATTCACAAGAAGTTCAAGAAAGAACGGTGAATTCAACTTTCCATTCCCATCATCATGTGCCTTCAAGAACACTTTCAAAGAGAAAGGCTTTTAAGGGAGGCATGCATATGAGTCATAGGGATTTTTCTTTTAAAAACAGAAGAGAAGAAAACAAGAGAGATTCCGATAGCAAGCCTAGAAAAAGCGTTTAGTTACTCATGGAAAACGAAGAACACAACGACATAATAACAAGCATACCGTACTGCAAGTGAAAGAGAAATCGGCTCGACCTTTGTATTGCTGTCACTTCAATCCTTCAAGTACAAGCTCTCTGTCCTCTCTCTCACAAGTTTTTGAAACTGGATTACAACTTAAAAAACAAAATTACAACTTGAGTTCTAGCTAACAAATGACCTAGATCCTAAGAAAATAGAAGCAAAGTTTAATCCTAGTCTTCGCTGCTTTTTGCTCTGCTGAAAGCCCTTTTTATAGCCAAAACCTGTAGAGATAGGATCCCGGGATCGTTGGGGGAGCAAACGCTCCCCCAACTGACTTCAGTTGGCCGCGGAAACGCGGCTTGGGCGCGTTTCCGCGGCACTGTTGTGGCCAGTTGGCCACAACAAGAGGGGGAGGCTTCCATGTTTGAAGGGGATCTCGGATCTTCAGCTGGTTTCTTTGTTGCTGCTTCGACCGTGGACTGAATCAGCTTTTGATTTCCTTAGCTTTGATTCCTCGATTCAAGGAGGGATTTTCTCAACCCCTTGATAGCCCAGATTTCTTCACTTCGAATTTAATCTGAATTAATTCAGAATAAAGTGGGCTTTTGGGCTTGTTACTCTTTTATTTCTTTGAGCATTTGGGCCTGTATTTAGCAAAGGAAAAAGACACTTATTAATATCATTTATTAGCATACAAGGTGGTAAAGTGACAACATAAATGCAATGTATGTGACAAATCACACCCCCACACTTATCTTTTGCTCGCCCTCGAGCAAAAACATTAGACTAACTAGAATCAATTATTAGACCACTTTCGCAGGTCACTCGATTGCACTGAGCATGTGCAACAAGCCGTTAAACCTCTAGGTCACCCCTAGAGGACGAGTTTTGTCTCGTGAGGGTTTTCAGCGGATTACACCCACAAAATCCAAAAGAGAAAAGAAAGGGTTAGTATTTTCGAAAAAGCAAAAATTTTTTTTTTATTTTATTTATTTATTTTTTTTTTTCAAGGAGGAAATATTTGAAGTATATTTGTGAGATCTTAAGTAATCTATAAGTTATAGGAATATCAAATTTTTCATTCCTAAACTTAGTCTCCATTCAAAAACATGTCATCAATTAAAGTAAGGAGTCGATTTGTTCTTCTCATCTAGTCTATTAATTTACCCTGATTCGTATGCACCATCGTGACTGTGAAGTTTACTAAGGGTTCTTCAACATTAACTCCTATGCCTCATATTTATTTATTTTTATTTTTTTTTGTGAATTTTTATTCCTCAATTTCATTAGGCTTTCTAATCTGCCCATGTAACGAGCTTTCAGTCGGTGACACCTAAACCAGACGGTTTTAGGGCACCAGGTGAGAAAACACCCCTAAGGACCTAAACACCCGAGCAGATAAGGCCACGAAACCAAGGTTTTTATTTATGCTATGTAACCCTTTTAGGCGTGAATACTTATGCTTCATGAGGCATAAATACCCAGCTTAATCAGAGGATACACATTATTTATACTAGGTACCCCTTTTAGGCGTGAATACATATGCTTCATGAGGCATAAGTACCCAGCTTAATCAGAGGATACACATTTTTTTTTTTTTTCTTTTTCAAACTTGTCTAATTATCTTTTGCATAAATACTAAGGCTTGCTTAGGCCAAAGCACCTAGCTACTCAATAATTAGAGCTAATTTTTTTTTTTTATAAGGCATAAGAGTCTCTGTTTTCAAACCCTAAGTGTGTTAGTGTATTTTGTGTGCATATGTCATCAAGGTAAATATCAAGACTAAATTACTTTCCCAAATTTCTTCCTGACCCTAAAAATCAAACAAGTTATTTTATTTCGACCAAGTATAAGAAATCCTAATTATGATTCTCCTATTCCTTAAAATTGACTTAAATTCTTACAAAAAATATATCAAAATATTGTCTACCCTTTCAAAAAAATTTCTCTTTTTTTTTTTTTTTTTAAATTTATATATATCCATTTTTTTCTTTTTTTCTTTTTTTTTATATATATATATTTTTTTAATCAGCAATGTTAGAATCCTCCCCCACACTTATCTCATGCATTGTCCCCAATGTATGAAAGAAATGTATAAGTGCATGAAATAAAATGGAAAGGAGGAAAGTTACCGATACACTGGGTCAAAAAGACCCATTACCGTTTCATCTACCGGCACCGATTCCAAGAAAGGTTTAAGGCGTTGACCATTTACCTTAAAGTCATTTCCATTCTTGGGGTCACTGATCTCAACTGCACCATGTGGAAACACGGTTTTTACAACGAATGGCCCAGTCCATCGTGATTTCAATTTTCCTGGAAAAAGATGAAGCCTAGAATTGTAGAGTAAGACTTTTTGACCAGGGACAAAGGTTTTTCTTATGATGTGCTTGTCATGGAAAATCTTCACTCTATCTTTAGTGATCCTAGCATTTTCATAGGCCTCATTTCTCAATTCCTCCAATTCGGAAATTTGTAATTTCCGAAGGTCACCGGCCTTAGTCAAATCGAAATTCAACTGCTTGATTGCCCATAAGGCTCGGTGCTCTAACTCAACGGGCAAGTGACAAGGTTTGCCATAGACTAACCTATAGGGAGACATTCCTAAAATCGTCTTGAAAGCGGTCCTGTAGGCCCATAGAGCATCTACAAGTTTTAAGGACCAATCTTTCCGGTTTTGGCTCACAGTCTTCTCCAATATAAGCTTGACTTGTCTATTTGAAACCTCAACTTGCCCACTGGTTTGAGGATGATATGGTGTGGACAACTTGTGGGTTATGGCATACTTTCGCATAAGGGCTTCAAAAGACCTATTGCAAAAGTGTGTGCCATTATCACTGATGATAGCACGAGGCGTTCCAAAGCGGGAAAAGATGTTTTCTTTCAAAAACTTTATGACAACTTTGTTGTCATTAGTTTTACATGGAATGGCTTCTACCCACTTGGACACGTAGTCCACAGCAACCAATATGTATTGGTTCCCAAATGAGTTAGGAAATGGACCCATAAAGTCGATGCCCCAAACATCAAAGAGTTCTATTTCTAGAATTGGGTTGAGGGGCATCATATTTCGATGTGAGATCCTACCTACCATTTGGCATCTAGGGCACGTCTTGCAAAAATCATAGGCATCCTTGAACAGAGTGGGCCAATAAAACCCGCTTTGTAGCACTTTTTCAGCAGTCTTGCGGGGACCAAAGTGTCCACCGCATGCAAGTTCGTGACAAAAGGACAGAACACTCCTAACCTCCTCATCGGGAATGCATCTCCTAATAATTTGGTCGGAACAGTACTTGAAAAGATACGGTTCCTCCAAAAGAAATACGGACTTGGGATAAGAACCGGTAAACATCATTTTTGGACCAATGAGACGGAGTTTGGTTTGTGACTAAGTAGTTCACTATATCAGCAAACCAAGGTTCCCTAGAGATAGCTAAGAGATGTTCATCAGGAAAATCCTCATTGATGGGTAATTCGTTGCATGGAGAATTGGGAATCCGTGAGAGATGGTCAGCAACGACATTTTCTACACCTTTCTTGTCTCGAATTTCGAGATCAAATTCTTGAAGAAGGAGGATCCAACGAATGAGTCGGGCCTTGGCATCCTTCTTCATCATGAGATACCTAAGTGCAGAATGATCGGTGAAGATGGTAGTTTTGGACCCTAGTAGGTAGGGACGAAACTTCTCTAAGGCAAACACTACTGCCAAGAATTCCTTCTCGGTCGTAGTGTAGTTCAGTTGAGCGTCATTGAGAGTCCTACTAGAGTAGTAGATCACATGCTGCTTGCTATCAGTACGTTGTCCTAGGACAGCGCCTATGGCAAAATCAGAAGCGTCGCACATAATCTCAAATGGCTTAGACCAATCCGGGGCAGATATGATTGGTGCAGAAATCAGCTCTCTCTTAAGCTTCTCCCAAGAAGTGATGCAGTCAGCATCGAAAGTGAAGGACACATCCTTAGCTAACAGATTAGTCAAGGGCCTAGCAATTTTGCTAAAATCCTTGATAAATCTACGGTAGAAACCAGCGTGTCCTAGGAAGGATCTAATGTCCTTAACGCATTTGGGCATGGGAAGCTTAGCAATAACCTCGATTTTGGCTCTATCCACTTCTATTCCTTTCTTGGATATTTCATGACCCAAGACAATTCCATGTTTCACCATGAAGTGGCATTTCTCCCAGTTTAGTGTCAAATGTTTTTCAGCACAACGTTGGAGGACGAGTTCAAGATGGTGGAGACATTGAGTGAATGAATCTCCGTAGATGGAGAAATCATCCATGAAGATTTCTAAGAAGCGCTCTACCATGTCAGAGAAAAGACTCAACATGCAACGTTGAAACGTTGCTGGGGCATTGCATAAGCCGAATGGCATTCGACGATAAGCAAATGTCCCAAATGGACAGGTAAACGTGGTCTTTTCTTGGTCCTCAGGAGCGATAGGGATCTGGTTATAGCCCGAGTAACCGTCCAAGAAGCAGTAGTACTCGTGACCCGCTAAACGTTCAAGCATCTGATCAATGAAGGGAAGTGGAAAATGGTCCTTACGAGTTGCAGCATTCAGTTTCCTATAGTCGATGCAAACTCGGATCTTCGTGGGAAGTCGAGTTTGAACCAACTCTTTGTTCTCGTTTTCCACTACGGTGAAACCAGATTTCTTTGGGACCGCGTGGACAGGACTGACCCATTGGCTATCCGAAATGGGATAAATTATCCCATTGTCTAAGAGTTTTATGATTTCAGCATGAACAGCCTCTTGCATTATAGGGTTTAACCTACGCTGCGGGTCTCTCTTGGGTGTGGCATCTTCATTGAGATGGATGCGGTGTTGAACGATGGTTGGACTTAATCCCTTGATATCAGTCATAGTCCACCCGATGGCTTCCTTATGTTTTCTTAGAATATCTTTCAAATCTTTTTCTTCCCCGTCATTTAAATGGGAGGCAATGATGACGGGAAAGGTCTCTTGTTCGCCTAGATAGGCGTACTTGAGATGCGCAGGAAGGGCTTTCAATTCTAAGGAAGAGGAAGGCTCACTAGAAGGACTAGTCAAATCTGTTGGCTCCATAGTTGGTGAAATCGGGCTTGAAGCCCAATTCACGGCAGAATCTACCACCTGATCGAGATTAAAGTCATCAGACTCTAACTCGAAGTCAATCTCCATTTCTGATTCCAATTCTTCCCCGTGTTCACTTGTCAAGTTCTCAATTTGGTTTACTTCAAAAGTTTGGTCCTCGATGTCACGGGGTTGTTTTCCTAGATGGAAGACATTGACTTCTCTAGTCATGTCTCCAAAGGTTAACCTCATAGATCCATTCCTGCAATTGATGATGGCATTAGCAGTGGCAAGGAATGGTCGACCTAGGATGACCGGAGTTTGAGCCCTACGATTGGAGTTGGACACAGGTTGTGTCTCCAAAACTATGAAATCGACAGGGTATATGAACTCCCCTACCCGAATCAGGACATCGTTAATTTCCCCTTTTGGAACTTTAACAGAACGGTCAGCCAGTTGGATGGTGACTCGAGTTGGACTAAGGTCACCCAACCCGAGTTGTTGATAAACAGAGAATGGAAGCAAGTTGATACTTGCCCCCAATCAAGTAGTGCACGACTAATCTCGGCTTGTCCTATTGTGCAGGCAATGGTAGGGCTACCTGGATCTTTGTACTTGACAGGGATAGGACCCGAAAATAGCTCACTAATATTAGTGGCTAGGAAGACTTTCTTAGGAACATTAGTCTTTCTCTTCTTGGTGCACATGTCCTTAAGAAACTTAGCATAGGAAGGAACTTGTTGGATGGCATCAAGAAGTGGCACATTTATTTTCACTTGATTAAACATCTCTATTATCTTGTCCATGTGCGGATTTTGCTTATTGTTTTTCAGCCTATTCGGAAATGGTACTATAGGCTGGTGCACCTGGCTGGCTGACTTGTCTTTTCAGACTCGTCAGATTTGGAAGAGCTTGGATTGGATGAGGTGGAAGCTTGATTGTGGTTGTGCTGAATAGGATTGGTGGGTGTTGACACTTGGTTATCAACTTTCTTTCCTGACCTCAATGTATGCACAACATTACATTGATTGAATGAAGGATCCTCAGCCAAATGAGCTTGTTGGGAATTTCTCGGATTGGTGACTGGCTGACTAGGCAAGGTACCCTTTTGTCTCTCATTCTGTGGGTTGGCTAGTTGGCTCATTTGAACCTCTAACCTCTGAATGGTTTGCATGAGAGTGTCTTGATTTTTCATATATCTCTCCATGTTCCTTTCAAAGTCAGTCATTCTCCTTTCCAATTGAGGATTCTGGAAGGAGGATTGTGGAGATTGGTTAGGAAAGTTCTGTTGATAATTTGGAAAGCTTGGTGGATGGTTGGGAGAATTATTATGGAAATTGGAGAAGTTGGGTTGATGATTGGAAGAATTGTTACCTTGATGGAAGTGGTTAGCATGATTGGATCGTGAATGGTCATTGTTGTTCTGGCTCCATGAGAAATTAGGGTGATTTCTCCAGCCGGGATTGTACGTTGGGGCGTAAGGGTTATTGTTCGGCCTTGAAAAGGCCGCATTCATCGGTTCGTGTAGGATTGCTGAGCTTGAAACACTGGGCATTCCTCAAATACATGGTTCATGGCTTGACAGTAAGTGCAACCCGGGGTGGAAATTGGTTCGGGCTGACTTGATTGACTGGACTTGGGTCTTTCGTTTCTAGAGCTTCCAGTCTTCTAGCTAAATTGGCTAACTTAGCCTCATTAGCGATGGACGATTCTATGGAATGGAGACCTCCTTTCGAAGAGATGGAGTTAGGATTCTTAGGGGTCTCACTCGCAGATTCCCATTGGATGGTTTTCTCAGCTAAATTTTCATACAAATCCCATCCTCATCTTCATCTTTTTGCAAGAAACCCCTTGGCACATACTTTCTAGGAGGGTTTTGGTGGAATAGTCTAAACCGTCATAGAGAATTTGGCATTGTCGCCATTTCTCTATTCCATGATGTGGACATTGGACAAGGAGGTCCTTAAAGCGTTCAAAGTACCTCCAGAACGGTTCACTAGGCTCTTGCTTAAATTGCATGATCGTCTTCCTAATGAGAGCGGTTTTATGGATAGGATAGAATTTCTTCAAGAAGACCTTGATGAAACCATCCCAAGATGTGATGGAACCGGCTGCTAAGCTGTAGAGCCACTTTTTTGCTAGGTCCTAAGTGCAAACGGGATAAATCTCAACCTAATAGCATCGTCTACAAGGTGTGGGATTTTCATCATAAGACATACTTCCTCAAATTCTCTTATGAAGAAGTAGGCATCTTCGGACTCTAGACCATGAAATTTGGGGAGTGTGTTGATGAATTGAGGCTTGAGCTCAAAATTGTGTTCACCAACCGATGGAAGTGAGATGCATGATGGAAGTGAGGTCCTAATGGGGTAGAACCTATCCTGCAGTGATGTGGATTGAGCCATTACCGGATCTGGTCTTGGTTCAAACTCAGGTGGTGATGTGTTCTAGTCAACCTAGATGAATTAGGGTCTCTCGACCACACTTGCATACACAATCACAATCACAATCACAACAAGTTCAAACAGTAGTCAACAATAAAAATCAACCAAGCCTAGTCTAAGGTATCCTTGACCTAGACAACTCCTAACTGGTTGATTGTCCACAAGAGGTAGAATGTAGACCTTGACTACAAGCTAATCAGCCAGGTCAGGGCAAGTTTGGTGGGAGGTTTTCCGTCAAAAGACGTTCCTTAATTAAATAACCACCGCACTTCGGGCTTTCGGCCCTCAATCCCTTTCCTTGACACTGATTTTACAGGAGTCAATTTCCAACACTTCCCTCTTTAGGATAATCTCCTATTGAGTTCGAGATGTCCCTAAGGCCAACGTCTATCAAATTTTAATTAGGCTTAGGTTGTGCGTGCTTGGAGATGGTTTGTGGGCTAAGGAAGGGTAATGACTTCCCCACCTTATCTTGATTAGGGTTTTGCCCTTAGAATTGATTAGTGCAAGTGTGCAAGATATAGGAAAGTAGCATTCAAAAGCAATAACACCCAAGAATGTTTCCTAAACTATATGCTATGCATACATACCTTGTCTCCAGCTCTCTTCAACAGTAATTGTAAAGAAAACGTAATTAGACAAATGCCTAGAATGCAAGTCTAAACGTTTTTTAAACAATTCACAATCATTCAAATTACTGTTGGATTAAAACAGGGATGGTGATAACAAACTAGCACAAATATGACATAAAAAACTAGAACTTTTTTGCAAGCAATATGTCCTGCAAAACAAAGTTTTTAGTAGTCCCAAAAAATTTCAGATTTGCAAAGCAATTTCTTGAAATTCTGTTTCCTACTTTCGAGAGTAGGGGCACAGAATTTTCAAGTCTTCTTGGCAAAGCTTGAATGCTAGATCTTGATCTTCAATGTCCCTGAAACAAACACACAAGAGTTGTTAAAACAACTACACCGTTCCCTCCCCGGCAACGGCGCCAAAAATTGATTGCTAAAACAAATGAAACAACCAACGAAGTTAAGAATGTACCGTGTAGCTTGTGGCTAACGGGTCGAGTCCACGAGAAGGGATGCGATGGAAGCTTTTCGATGAGTTGCTTAAAAACAATGAATTAGTGTTCGTTTTTAGGAAAAAGAGAATGGAAGGAAAAGAGATGAAAAAGAGAAACTTCAATTTTCAGAAAAGGATTTGGAGAAGGTGGTTTTAAAAAGCTTTAAGAGTTGTGATGTTGTTTATAATAAGAAATCAAATCTGGGCTTACTATCTTCCTACTCAATTGTCCATTCTTCTCTTAAAGTATTTAGTCCCTCAAGTTCAATTGCAAAACTTAAAGTTAATTCTTTTTAGAAAGCTTTAAGTAAAGCACATAAGATGTGGAAGGGTTGAGTTCTGTTTCTTCGAGAAAGAGTTGGAATCGGATGTTAAAACATAAAGCGCGAAGAAGCAAGGATGAATTAAAAAAGATTCACAAGAAGTTCAAGAAAGAACGGTGAATTCAACTTTCCATTCCCATCATCATGTGCCTTCAAGAACACTTTCAAAGAGAAAGGCTTTTAAGGGAGGCATGCATATGAGTCATAGGGATTTTTCTTTTAAAAACAGAAGAGAAGAAAACAAGAGAGATTCCGATAGCAAGCCTAGAAAAAGCGTTTAGTTACTCATGGAAAACGAAGAACACAACGACATAATAACAAGCATACCGTACTGCAAGTGAAAGAGAAATCGGCTCGACCTTTGTATTGCTGTCACTTCAATCCTTCAAGTACAAGCTCTCTGTCCTCTCTCTCACAAGTTTTTGAAACTGGATTACAACTTAAAAAACAAAATTACAACTTGAGTTCTAGCTAACAAATGACCTAGATCCTAAGAAAATAAAAGCAAAGTTTAATCCTAGTCTTCGCTGCTTTTTGCTCTGCTGAAAGCCCTTTTTATAGCCAAAACCTGTAGAGATAGGATCCCGGGATCGTTGGGGGAGCAAACGCTCCCCAACTGACTTCAGTTGGCCGCGGAAACGCGGCTTGGGCCGCGTTTCCGCGGCACTGTTGTGGCCAGTTGGCCACAACAAGAGGGGGAGGCTTCCATGTTTGAAGGGGATCTCGGATCTTCAGCTGGTTTCTTTGTTGCTGCTTCGACCGTGGACTGAATCAGCTTTTGATTTCCTTAGCTTTGATTCCTCGATTCAAGGAGGGATTTTCTCAACCCCTTGATAGCCCAGATTTCTTCACTTCGAATTTAATCTGAATTAATTCAGAATAAAGTGGGCTTTTGGGCTTGTTACTCTTTTATTTCTTTGAGCATTTGGGCCTGTATTTAGCAAAGGAAAAAGACACTTATTAATATCATTTATTAGCATACAAGTGTGGTAAAGTGACAACATAAATGCAATGTATGTGACAAATCAGTAGATTTTGATACCAATTGAATGTGAAACATGAAGTATATTTTGATACCAAATAAATACCAATTGAAATACCAATTGAAATGATTAGCAATTGAAATACCAATTGAAATCAACGCATAAGCTTGTAAAGATACCAATTAAAATTTAGGATAAAATCAAGCTTAGCATAAACATAAGTGCTTTAAAAATGTAAAGATATTATAAAATAAGCATAATCAAATCATATATATGTATGTATGAAATTTGAAATACCAATTGAAATTGATACTAATTGTAATTTGAAGCATACATATATAATAAACAAATATGAGTTTACAAAAATAGAATTATCATGAAAATTATGTGTATAACTCATACTTACCACCCTATTCATACACAAGTTTAAAAGATATTCAATAAGGGTATACAAGGTAAGGTCGCCCATCCAACCACCCTTTGGTTGGTAGGATTTTCAAAAAATAAAAGTTTGAAAATAATTATAGATTGAAAACACTACCAAGTGAAGAATAAAGACTATTTTAAAGATAGTTTTGAAACCTGATATGAAATCCTTCAAGTAAGAAATATAACATGAATATATCCATGAGAACATGAAAATCACACAATAGTTGACACCCAAAGTCTATAAAGTACAAGAGATTAGTAAACAAGATGAAGTAGAGTTCAAAAATCATGTAATAAGTATAATCATAGAGATAGGCAATAAAGCTCATATAAAATTTCTTTTATTAAAAGCAAGAAATTATCAAAACTAAATAAGCTTCAAGGTATATGTATATTTTTGTTGAAACAGAAAGTATACATACATATCTCAAACATAAACGAGTCCAAAATAGAATGTTGCATGAAAAGCAAGTGACTCTAGGATATACATATATATCTAATAGTTTTAGACAAAAATAACATATACATGAAGCTAACACATTTTTATGAAAACATGTACTAAAATAGGGAAAACAAGTATAAATAAAAGAATCATCAAAATTAGATTATACATGTACATGTAATGAGTACAAATAAGCAATGAAGCACAAACATATAATAACTAAGTGTAGTTCACTACTTGTACAAGTATAAAGCACAAATTTTTAATGAAAACTTCATCTAAACAAGCAATCAAAAATATGAAGTGCAAAATCATAAACAAACATGATCATTAGGGTAAATACACGTGCTTTAGAGGTAGGATACACACATAGATAAACTATATAAAAATAATAGTTTATATAAATATAGGTGTATCTCAAATATTATTTATGTATATCTCAAGTCTAATAACATTGCAATTTATATAATGAACATCAAAACCCAAGACAAGCTAAAAACTTATATATGAAGCATGTAAACAATATGGGAGTTAGAGATAGTTACCAAAACCAATGAATCAATCTCTGGGTCTCCAAACCATGGTGGTCCTCCCACCAAACATCCTTGAAGGTGATGCATCTAATGTAGTATCAATCAAGCTCAAACGCATCCACCATCAAGGCACTAAAACCCTCACGTCAAGTGAGAGCCCACACCTATATCAAATACAATAGGGGTGGATTTTGGTACCCACACTTTCTTGGGTCCATGAAGGTTAGCACATTTTCTAACCCAAACAAATTTATTTGTAAAATTTGAAATATTTATTCTATCATAACAAAACTTTGCAAGATGGTCCGTACGTCCACAATGTATACAAAGTGTACACACTAGCATACAAGGTGTCATGTGTGTGAACGTGAGAAGCATGTGTATACCGTGATTGGTGTGCATTAATATGTGAAACTTGTTTCTTTTGAAACATGGATTCCAATTTCTTATGATCCATAACCATTGGCTCAAAGTGGAGCCCAAATAATCTACACTTTTTCAACATGCAAATATAATTATTAAAACTTGAAGAAGAAGTGGAGCATGTAATAGGAGCACAAGATGATGAAGCTATAATAACATGGCAAACAAAGGAATCTAAATCATTTTTCAAAGAAACTTTTTTTTTAAAGAAATACATTCTAATTCTTTAAAAACAAAAATAATTTTTTTAAAGAATCATTTTCTTTAGCACAAAATCAAGTCTTCAAGACAAAACATCATTATTCTTTAAAAAAATATCAAAATTATTTTTATTTTTTAAAATTTTATTTTCCTTTAAAACAGGTCAAGTTAGGTTTTCAAGGAGTCCCTTTTACTTGAAACCTCAATCTTCTCTTATAAAATCATATCAAGTTTAGAACACAAATTTTTGTTTTCTTCTTTTAATTCAAAACTTTTCTTTTTCAAAAGTTTATATTTTTCAAGCAAGTTTTCAAAAAATAGGAAAGTTCATTTAATGCATGGGCATCCATACTATTATGATCATCATTAGAAGAGCTAGCACTATCATCTAGCTGAGTGTCCGAGTTTACCTCAAGGGAGTCATTCCTTTAGACCGCTAGATTTTTTCTCCACATAATTTGTCGTTTGTAACTCGGGAGTGGTCAATATGTTCCACACTACAAAAGTAGAATCACATTGAGAAATCATACACAAATATTCTTTGCTAAGTGTATGATTTAGTGCATCTAAGGCTTGGGCATTAGCCT
This sequence comes from Agave tequilana, assembly GCA_038442645.1. Classification (NCBI taxonomy): domain Eukaryota; kingdom Viridiplantae; phylum Streptophyta; class Magnoliopsida; order Asparagales; family Asparagaceae; genus Agave; species Agave tequilana. The sequence goes on from JAVJIF010000965.1 coordinate 132,734, forward strand.
TAATGTACTTGTCATTACCAAAATAAGTTTTCTTGGTAGTGGCAAGATAGACATGCAAATTTAGGGCTTTTAAATAAGTACTTATCTTAAACTTTCACATATCGACGTTAGAAACATCAAACATAGGAGGGACAAGGTGATCCGTGAGTGTATAAATAATATGTGTGCAAATGCAAATCTAGATTAGCAATCCAAGATCTCACTCTAAGGTGGTTAAACCGAATATCAGGAGTGTGATTCTGATACCAATTGAAGTACACCTAGAGGGAGGTGAATAGGTGTACTAGCTAATCTAATGATAAATAATACGGAATCTAAAACTCAATTACAACACACTATGTATAACCAAGAGTGTAGCCGAATTCCCGGTGAAGGGCTCTGGATTATCTTCCCGAGATTCCTCTAGATTAAGAGTTGAGGTGGCATATGAAACTCTCTTGGTTCAACACAAGTATGGGTACACACAAACTGTATCTAGCATATGAATATGTGCAATATAAAGTAATGCAAGATATAAGAGAGATAGAGTTAAGAGAAAGTGGATCACACGCAAATACTAAGATATGTTTGAGGTTCAAGCCACTGCTCTATGCCCCCGCCTTCACACAAAAGATTTCCGCTACGTCCACACAGGACCTCCCACAAAGGGAACCTTTACCGAGAAATTTGCAATTACAAACTTAGAGTATACAACTCCTCTCTCCAACACAACCACCTTACTCAAGAGGGATAGGGACAAAGCCAAATCTCAATCACCTCTACTCAAGAGGGATATGCACAAAGCCAAATCTCAATCACCTCTACACAAGAGGGATAGGCACAAAGCCAAAGAAAAAAAGAGATTATAACACTTGGTGATCACAATAGACAACAAAGAATTTTCCTCACAAAAACAAGATCCTATAAATAGGATTAGATATGATAGCTCAAGTGTGAGAAAATAAAGTATTTGGAAAGAAAAATGACAAAGAAAGACACTTAGGAAAAGTACAAGATAGATATTGAAATAAAGATCAAAACCAATTCCCCAAAGACTCTCTTTTCTTTGATTTTCTAACACTTTACTTTAAATAAATAAAAATAAAACTTTGGCTCAAAAACTCTTTTAAAACTTGCTGCTAAACACTTGAAAAGATGCGAAAATAGCTCTATAAAAATCTTGTGCAAAATAGCCCAGAGAAACCCTATATATAGCCTCTCAAAAAAATAGCCGTTGACAGCCAGAAATGGTCAAAATTGACCTTCCGGTCATCCGGCTGATCGACCATCTTACGGTCTAATTTCTGACTGTTGTGACTCCGGTCAACACCCTATCGACCGAGACTAGCATTTAGGTCGACTGCCCAGTCGACCGGCACTACCCGAGAGTTAGGTAGTTACAGTCGGTCGACCGCCCGATCGACCGGCCTTGTAGGCTAGCCTTGTGCACGTCCTCGTGTACATCGGTCGACCGTCTGGTCGACTGCCAGCAGGCTCTGAGTGCGATAAAGGTGTTTGAAACTAGGTCTTTTTAACTTCTATAAAATCCCATAAATTCTCATAAATTCCACAAAAATATGTTCTTATAAGTAAATGGAGAACAAATAAGTGTGATCAAAAATCAACACATATTACAAACTATTTGAAATATTTTTGTGATATAAAAATAAGGTCAAACACAAAAATCGTATTTTCTGAAACACAAACTTTGAAATGGAAATCTGATTTTTCTCAAAATTGTATAAATACAAAAAATATGATATTGGAACATATTTGAAGCATATTGTGCATGGATAGAATCCAATACACATGAAAATGATATATCTAGATTTTTGACATGAAATCCAAAACTGGTTAAACTGAAAACCAAACGTACTGAACTTGTGCGTGTGTGTGAACTTGAACATATCAACACTAGCTATCTTTACACAAGATCTAAACATAAAGTAAAACTAAACAAACTAAAGTCTTCTTATAGAACTCCTTCTCCAAGCCGACTCGATCCAAACGTGATCCAATGAGCTTCACTTCCTCCATCTGAGTGCTAGAGACGATCTTGACGCGCGAGCTCTTGAATCTACATGTGTTCGCTCCAAAACTCCTTTGTTGAAGTTAAGCACCTTCCAAGGTCTTGATAGTAAATCTTAAACTATGTAACACAAGATCATTAGTACTATAATTACATGAGTTAATCATCATCAAAACTAGAGTGATGGGCCTTTGGGCCAACAATTAATTCCTATTGTACTTCTCTAAAGTTTTAATAAAGTTTCTCCCCCTTCTCCTGTGGATGTACACACTGTTGGCCCAAAGGCCCATCACTCTAACTTTGATGATGATTAACTCATGTACTTATAGTACTAATGATCTTATGTTTATATAATTTCAGATATTTGATCAAGATCTTAGTTGTGTTTAGCTTCAACAAGAGATTCGAAGTCAAATTTTGAAGCTAGCACGTGTTGATTCAAGAGCTCGCACTTCAAAGATCGCATCAAGTACTCAAGGAGGTCTAGCTCATGGATCAAGTTTAGACCAAGTCAAGATAGAGAAGAAGATTTTTAAGTAAAGATTTTCGTGAAGACTTGTGTCATATTGTAAGTGTTAAAATTTTATTTTTAGATAAAATGTAAAGGATAGATTAGTTGTGGATTGCTCAAGCTCATATATACACACACACAAAATTTATATGTATTTTCATAAAATAATTTTAGTTTAAAATATACCGTTTTGATTTTGAGCTTCAAAGTATATATCCTTATGTTGCATAATTAGATTCCATCAAAACAAGTTTATATTATTTATATGTATTTTGAATTTCATCCATGTACATTGTTAGATTAAATATTTAGAAAAACTTATTTGATGTTTCTATACCATGTGTTTGAGTTTTGTATTTATCAAAACTTATTTTAGAGCTTATTGTCAAAATATATATTTCATCTTATATGTGTATAGGATCATATCCATACACACTGAGCCTTAAAAGTGTTTAAAATATCTTATTTTTATATTTGAAGAATGATTGAGATGGGAAATAATAAAGAAAGAGTTAGAATAAGAAAGTCTTAGTCTCATCTCAATGTAACCGTGTAGTAAAGGCTAGACGGGTCGATCCACAGGGAAGGATGCGATGGAAGCTTATCAGAATGATCTTCTCTGTAATTAGCTTGGAAAAGAAAAAGAGATATTGATTGTGAGAATTAGATTTAATCAAGAAAAAGAATTATAGTTTACCAATCATCTACCACAACCAAAGTATTAGTCTCAAAGAGTGAACATCATATTGAATGAAGAATTATCTACCCTAGGTTATTGACTGAGAATCAAGTAAGATGAATAAAAATGTTGGAACCCTATAGTGTGCACTAATAAAAATTAAACTATAGTTCATCTTAATTTCAAAGCATAGCATAAGAAAATGTCCACTTAAAATTATGCTATCAAAGTATTTAAATATGAACCATGAATAATCATTTAAAAAGTGCAACCCAAATTAGTTAAACTTAATTATTGATTCATCTTCAAGAACACCAATTTAATCTTAGGGTTTCAAAAAGAATAGATGTCGATTAGTTCATCTTTTAAACTAAACTAGGTTGATCGAGAGATTAGTAAACTATAAGTTTCATTAATTATTCATATTTTTATTTTTATTTTCAATTTTTATTTTGAATAAGAAAAGTTGCATGAAAATTAAAAGAAGAAAAACAAATAAGCTAAGCAGAAAATTAAATTGAATTGCAAAGCAAGAAGAGAAAGAAGAATAAGGAACCTTTTTATTGGATGTCAATGACCAATTACAAAGCTCTCTTGCTTCTTCAAAAATCTTCTTCTCCAAATAAAAAAATGCAAGAAAATTCAGAAAGAAGAAAAGATCTAAAGAAAACCCTAAGCTTCAACTCTCAGATCCCCCTCTATGTTACTCTATAGGGGTATTTATAGGAGATTTAAGACGCAGAGTCCCAGTACAACTCTCCCACGAAACCGCATTGCCAGATGTAGCCACGTATCAGCGGCAAAAAGCGTGGCCAATGGCCACGCGCTTTCTCGCATGGTTTTCTCTGATCCGCTCATCTGGGCACCTCCTTCTAGATTCTACATTCAGACCCTCTATCTTTAGAACTCGGGATAACTTTGTTGGCCCAAAGGCCTATCACCCTAGTTTTGATGATGATCAATCATGAAGTTATGTTTACTATGATCTTGTGTTTAATTAGTGACAGATTCATTATCAAGATCTTAGTAGGTGCAAAGCTCAACAAAGGATAAAATGTCAAGATTTAGAGCTAGCACGGTGTGATCCAAGGAGCTTTTGGATCAAGCTTGGACCAAGTCAAGAAGATGAGAAGCCTTCAAGTGAAGACTTCAAGAAGATGAAGACTTGTGTCTAGGTATAAGATTTTGTTTTTGTTTTAGAGTAAAATGTAAAGGATAGATAGTTGGTGGATTGCTCAAGTACATTTACACACACACTCTCTTGATTCAGTTTGTTTTAGAAAAGAATTTTAACCAAAATCCAAACATGTATTCAAGTTAAGATTTCAAGTGTTTTGTTGATTTTGGTTTTCATGTTTACATATCTTTTAACCAAATCAAGTTTAGAGATTAATATCAAAAACTTAGATATTTCATCTTATTTGTGTAGTGGATCATATCCATACATACTATGCTTTAATGTGTTCAAAATATCTAGTTTTTATTTGAAGATGTTTTGGAAAAATAAAGTTTAGAAAACATGTTTTGGAAAATACAGTTTTTATCATGAGCCAAATATTTTCAAGTTACAAAAATAGTCCAATCTTTTATAACATGCCTTGATTTTGTGCAAGCATGTTTGTTTATCAAAGTATATTGGTTAAACTATTTTTGTAGATTTTTATGTATTTTATGGGATTTTATTTGAGCCAAAAAGACTAACTTTTTAATCCCAGAAAACTGTTTCAGGCTTCGGATAAGTCGACTTACTACTACCTTTATAGTCGACTATCCTGAAGTCGGCCGACCGGATCGGTCGACCGATGTGCACAGATGTGCACGCCTTTGTGCACTGGAGGACGACCGACCGTACGGGTCGACCGCCCCAGAGAGCTCTGCTCTCTGGAAAGTTCGGCCGACCGTACGGGTCGACCGACAGAGAGTTCGACTCTCAGCTCCAGTGGGTCGGTCGACCCAGGCGGTCGACCGTGGCTCCAACGGTCAGATTTCTGACCGTTGGCGGTCGACCGTACCGGCAGTTCTGACAAAGCCCCAACGGCTAGTTTTTGACAGCCTATATATTTGGGGGTTTGTGGACTGTTTTCAATAAGATTTGGAGATAGTTTTAGAGCCAATTTTTCCTACTCTTTTCAGAGGTTTTTCTCCACAAAATTTAGAGCCAATACTTTCAATTAAAGGAGAGTTTTTATCAAGAGTGTTTTAAAGTGATTCTTTGAGTTTTCCTCCACCTTTCTCATCCTAGTTTTTCTCACACTACACTTGAGCATCCATTGATATATCTATCTTATAGGAGTGTTGTAGTGAGAGCTTTTATTGGTGATCAAAGTGTTTAGTTCACCAAGAGATTTCTTCTTTGTACTTTGAGGAGACGGGCAAGTGTGCTCGTGGTGGTTTAGAGTTCTTGTGTGAACTCGGTGGTTTGAGGTGCGGCCTCGGCGAGCTAGTGAGCTTGCGGTGTGTACAGGACTAGAGAGTCTGAGGGCTTGTAGGTGTTGCGGCACCGAGGAGAGATCCATTGGGATCTTGCATAGTGGAAATCCTTCGTGTGTCGAAGGCGGGGATGTAGAGCAAGTGTGCTCGAACCTCGAAACATACCCTTGTGTTTGCGATTGCTCACTCTCTCTCTCTCTCTCTTGTCTCTTTTATATCTTGCATTCATTTATTGTCTATCTTTATATGCTTGATATATTCATTGTGCTCATATTGTATACTTGCTTGGGTTTGTTGACTAACACTTGTATTTAACCAAGAGAGCCAACGCGGCACCTCAACCCATTCAAGGGGAATCTAGTGGAGTTTGTCCAGAGCCCTTCACGGGGAATTCGGCAACACTCTTTGTTATACGTGGTGTTTAGTGTAAAAGTTTTTATTAGGTCATATTTGTTTTTAGCTTCCGCATTATTTGCATCATTTGGCATTAAGTGACCATTAGATTAGCCATCACCTATTCACCCCCCCTATAGGTGAACCTTCAATTGGTATCAAAGCTTGGTACTCTGATTTGGGTCTAACAACCTAGAGTTAAAGATCCTACTTTTAGGCTAATCACATTATTTGTACACACACCATGGACTTCATGTCACCACCCACTTTTGACATTCTTAACATCCAAATTTGGAAGGTTAAAATGTCTTTGTACCTCAAGGCCCTAGGCATTCATGTTTATCTTGCTACCATTAATGATTCATATGTTAATAATAGCAAGTATTTTGAGGCTAACTCAAAAGCCATTCATGCTTTAAAATCAACCCTAAATGATGATTATCTATCTAGGGTTTCTAACATTGATTCGGCTTTTGTAGTGTGGAACATCATCACCTCCCTTGGCGAAAAGGATCTACATTATGCCGGGAGTGACTCGGATGTTGGAAGCGACATCTCCAACAAGTGCTATATGGTCCAAGGGGATAACCCCCTTGAGGTAAACACCGAATCCGAGGATGAGGATGTTACATGTCATATGAAGAGCTTTCTACATTTTGTCAATTATTGCTTGAAAGATATGATATGATTAAGAAAGAAAATAAAATTTGAAAAGAACATTGATTGCATGCATATAGATCAAGATTCATTTAAATCTAAGATTGCATGTTTAGAAAAAGAAAAGATGATTTGAAAAATGAGAATGTTTCCTTGATGTCTAAATTAAATAATCTTTGTGAAGGAAACACTATTTTGAAAAATAAAGTTGATTTGGTGGAAAAACAAAAGGAAGTTGTTTTTTAAGAAAATAAGTCTTTGAAAAGAAAAATTTGTGAAAAAGAAAAAGAAGATGTTTGTAAAAAGAAAAAGAAAAATGATTCCATATCTCACCATGCTTTTCATGCCACCACTAGTGAGATAAATGTTTTAAAAATAAATTGATAATTTGAGTTCAACTTTGAACTCTTGTGCATTTAACCACAATAGATTGGAGTCCATGTTTTCTAAGAAACAAGCTCCACATGTTCATGCACATCCATATCATGCTTATGATGCACATCATGCTCGCACCCACACACATAAGCATACTAAGGTGTACATATGTACACATTATGGCCGCAAAGGCCATTTAGCAAAATATTGTTATGATAGATTAGATCATTTTAATTTTGCTAAGAATAAAAATTTTTGGGTTCCTCACATAAGACTAACCCCCGTGGACCCAAGAAAATATGGGTACCAAACCCCCATCTTTTGCTTTTGATGTAGGTGAGGGCTCTCACAAGACATGAGAGGATTGGTGCCTTGGTAGAGGATGCACTTGGACATGATGGACATACTTTTGAATGCATCACTATCAAGGAAGCTTGGTGGGACAACCACCATATTTGGAGGTTTGGAGTTGGTAACAATCTCTAAACTCCTATTTTATTCATGTTCATGCTTGTTCATTCATAATATTCATAGCATGTTCATGTTTTGTGTTGTATGTGCTTCATGTGGTAATACCATGCTTAGATGTAGTTTTTATCAAAACTTGTTTTATACATGTACAAATAGTGAGCTACATTTGTTTCATATATATTTGAACTTCATGCTCATTTGTACCACTATATGCACATGTATAGGCTAGTTTTGATGATTCTCTCATTTATACATGCTTTGCCAATCTTTATGATTTTACTTCATGTATATGTATTTTTAATTCAAATCTAATAAATATACATGTATACCCGTGAGTCTCTTGCCTTCATGCAAACATCATTAATAGACTCTTTTAGATTTGGGGTATGTATGTGTATTGTTAGGATTGGATTAATGATACATATACCATGAAGATTAGTATTTTGATGAAAAATGATTTTTCGTGTTTTTGTTAAAAATGTGACTTATGATCTTTTTGAGTTTCATTGACTATTTTCATAAAATGCTATTTACATGATCGTTTAACACTCACACTTTTGTTAAAATCATTTTTGAGCCTTATAGACCATGAGTGCTTAAATTTTTGTGTATCTAGTTATGTTTATGAAAAACATAAGATTTGATACATTTGAAGGATCTTTAACTAGTTTTTCAAAAACAATTTATACTACTTATTTATTCTTCAAATAGTTTTTGAGATTGACACATGATTCTATTTTTCTCAAAATTTATTTGATGCTTCATGATTTGAATATTAGTTTATATGTTAGTTCTTGTCAACACTAGGATTTATACTTGTACATATCGTGGGCCACAAATAAATCTATTTATATTTGTGCTTGAATGCCTATTTGAACCCATGAAATGTGCTTGTATTGCTTGATTTTGATGATACATACATTTTTAAACTTGTATTCCCACTTTTTGGATTTGATTTATGATCATGTGTTTTTATTTCATGTATATGTGCATTTTGCCAAACTTTAAGATATACATGTATACCTCTTGAGTCATTTGCCTTTAATGCAAATCTATTTATATGGACTCAATTGTGTTTAAGGGATATGTATGTATACTTATTGTGTTGTCAAAACATACATATATCATGAAATATAATGTAACACCCCATCCTCAGAATACGTACTCAGATGCGTATCCTGATTTGTTAAACACTTTGTTATTTTTTCTCTTATTTATTTCTCTTACAATGAAAGTACTACATGATTTGATCTCTCTGGTAATCCGATTGGGTCAATTTTAGTTTTAGACACTATTTCCCAATATTCTAGATTTTTCATGATTTTTCAGATTTTTTCTGAATTATTTTTATAAACACCCTAAAATCGGGATTATCGGTACCGCGCTTTTTATTCCTGGATTTTTAATTTACAACTGGGGTCAATTTTGAGAAACCGCTTTCACTATCTACTTAGAATAATATTTACTATCTTTTCATTTTTTTGGAGAATTTTCAAAATTTAACAGATTTCTGCCAGATTTGGCGTCGACCGATATTGACGGCCGATTCCAGGATTTTTAATTTAAAAACTATAAAAAATTTCTTGAAACGAATTTCACCATGATTCTTAAATAATATTCTTGATTTTTGAGAATTTTTGCGGGTCGTTCCGAGATACTTGATTTTCGGACGATTTCGGTATTTTTCCGAAAGTTTTCCGCATCCGCAACCGAATCCCGGGAATCCGCCACTCTAATTATTTTTCCATTTTCTTCTGAGAAAATATCTTTCTTTTTTCATTTTCTTTTCCTTTTTCCTTTTTCCTTTTCCTTCCACCAAATTCTCCAAACTTCTCCATTCTTCCATTATCTTCTACAACTTTCCACCAAAATATCTCCTTTCCTCCAAAAATATCTTCTCCAAAATATCCAACTCTCTCCCATCACCATGGCCGGCCAAAGAGAGGGACACCTCACCCTCTCCATTTTACAAAAACCCCCCTCTCTAAATATTTATTTACATCACCTTCACAATCAAATTCCTATATAAACCTTTCTTCTTCATTTCACTTCATTTTTTTTTCTCACCAACACCTTAACCACCACCAACTCCTCCTTCATCTCCACCACAACCACAACTACTACAACTTCTCTAACTCTCTACCTTCATCTTCTTCCTCCTCCATCTCCATTCAAACCTCCACAACTTCAATTGAAATCACCTAGAGGGGGGTGAATAGGTGATGGCTATATGATAATGGCAATTATGCGGAATTTAAAAATTTAACTCTAACAATTATCACAATACAAATACATGCAAGAATTAAACAAGGTAAAGGTGCAAGTAATTAAAGAGATAGAGTTAGAAGAATTTGAGCAAACGCAAACACGCCGATATGTTTCCGAGGTTCGAGCCACGCTCTACGTCCCCGCCTTCACACTTGAAGGATTTCCACTATTGAGGATCCCACCGGATCAACAATACAAGGACAACACTTGTCCGTCTCCCGTGATGACACTTCACCACCTTGAGCACACTAGCTCGCTTGAGGCCGATGCCTCTACAACTTCACTCAATTACAATGGAAGTGATCACACTTGATCACTTTACAAAAGAGCTCACTAAGCACAATCCTAGAACCAAATAGGAGAGTTAGAGTATGGGATGTGTAGTGCAAAACTAGAGAGAAGTATAGGAATAGGCTCCAAGTAAGGTGTATGAAATTTAGGCTTTGGAGAGAAAAATCTTTTCTAAAATGAACTTTGAAATCTTTTCACAACTCTTGTAAAATTGCACTTGATAGCTCTAAAATCATTAGTCATTTCATATGAAGTGACCACCTATTTATAGGGGTCAAAAACTGCTCAAGAGATTCGTTGGAGACAAATCCCTAAAGTCAAAGAGTCAGAAAAATAGCTGTTGAGTCTGTCAGAACTTTTGACAGACTACCGGTCGACCGGGTCGGTCGACCGCCAACGGTCGAAAATCCGACGTTGGGGCTCACCGGTCGACCGGGTCGGTCGACTGGCAATTTCCAGAGAGCAGCAGGTTTGGGCCGGTCGAGTATCGGTCGACTCCTGGTCGACTGATACGCACATGCACAATTGTGCATGTTCGGTCGAGTCCCGGTCGACTGCCGGTCGACCGGTCACTGTGAGTTTCTGAAAAATCAGAATTTACAGGACCTGGACAATTTTGGATTTGGTTTTGGGTCTTGGATAAAATGTTTTTGGTCTTGAAAAATCATAGAGTATGAGCATGTGTCATACTACTAACAAGGTAAAATACTTGGTAAAAATTCTTTTGATAAAAACTTGATTTTCCATGAAATGTTTTTCCAAAACTAGTCTTTCTAAAATCGTATTTCCAAAATAAATAAGTTCATCTAAAAGTAAGTTTGGAAATGAAAATAGAAAGTATTTTTGAAGCCAAAAATCACTCTAGAAATGTGTGTGTGTGATATCCCATATCTCTACTTCTACTATTTAGTTTTGACAAAAATTCTAAAACAAAATAGACAAAATACAAATCTTGGATTCTTTAGCAAGTCTTGATCTTTTTCTTGAACTTTTCTTCAACGCAAATTCCGAAGCTTCCTATGTGCTTTAGCTTGGGAATGCAAATGTTGGGCAAACTCCAAAAGTGTGAGTCTTTTAGTGGAGTCGTCAAAATCTGTTTCTTGAACCTGAAATACTTTTAAACAAGATTATTAAATACATAACTAAATACGTTTTGCTATCATCAAATAACCGGGATAATGGCCTTTGGGCCAACAATCTCCCCCTTTTTGATGATGGCAAAACATATGTAGTTATCACAAGATATTTGGGGTAGAGTCTTCAAATGAAGCTCCCCCTCAACACAAGCATATATAAAAATCATACTCAGGCATATTATCACAATTGATAAATCATAAACATCATATATCCATGCCCATAAAAAAAATATCAACTACTCATGTCATATCATAGATAAAAGGAAATGAGTCTCAACATGACATAAATACATAACACAAAAGATACATGTCCACAACACAAAAATAAAAGATGTCCAACACAACAAAATAAGTCAAGTACATAACAAAATAACAAAAGTGTCACACAAAATATCATAGATAAAAGGAAATGAGTCTCAACATGACATAAATACATAACACAAAAGATACATGTCCACAACACAAAATAAAAGATGTCCAACACAACAAAATAAGTCAAGTACATAACAAAATAACAAAAGGTCACACAAAATATCTCTCTCTCTAAATATCTCTCCCCCTTTTTGACATCATCAATAAAGGGGAGGTCACTCATCAGTATCACTCAGTGGCCTCGTCATCCTCCTCCTCGTCATCACCAGAGGCCTCAGCCATCGTCTGATCATCACCATCATCTGAGGAAGGAGGAATCTACCTCCTCTGTATCCAAGGCATCAACTCTAGGGCACGGTGGTGGAATAGAGACGCGAGCTCTGGGAGGGAAAGAGGACCAGTGGCAGGGAGTCGACGAGCACCCGGAGTCCCATCAGGAACGACTATGTCCAATTTTGTGAACAGAGACTGAAACTGAACATCCACAAATCTCATGGATTCAGCCAAATAAGACAAGTCGTTTCGGACCTCCGCCCGAAAAGCAGCATCCATAACAGCACGAGAATCCATATCTGCACGAAGTGCAGAGACTTGCTCTCCGACCCAGGCCTGATGAGCCTCGATCATTGAGCGGACCTCAGAAGCAGAAGCACCCTGAAACTCAGGAGCAGGAAAAACAGGAGGTGGAGCTGGAGCTGGATCAGCTGCAGGAACAGGTGGTGGTTGCACAGCTGCGTGTCGACGCAACTGAGCTTCCATCATCTTCAAAGCAGCAGCATTGATATCAGATGAGGGTTTTGAAGGGGCTTGACCAGAGAGATCAAATCTAAAGCCCTGAGAAGATGGGTAATGAGCATGCCGTAAGGCAGACTCCTACCAGCAGTGCGAATCTGATCACAACTCATGTGAGAAGCGATCACTCGAGGAAAATTTATCCTAATGCCTTTAAGGAGGCAATAGATAATCAGAGGAACAGGACCTCGAGCATGACTGAATTCACCGGATTTAGGCACGATATTATGAAAGATAATCTTAGCAAGGACCTGAGATTGGAGGGAATACTGACTCACAATCTCATTCCTTACCAAATCGGGATCGTCATTCCGGTGAATGAGAGTGGATGCGGTGAGCGAAGACTCACCCTCCGGATATTCAGAAAAATCATGTAGGTCATGAGAGTAGACATCTATTCCATCAGTGGAAAGATGAAGAATCCTAGCAAACTGACCTAGGGAAATATTTATGTCCCTACCCATCACCGGGAGATGATCCGGTTCCCACTAAATTCAAAATTGGCATAGAAATAGGGAACCAAGGATGTGTAAACCTTCTCCCTGATGGAGAGAAAATCCACAAGATTGTTGGCACGGAGAATGTGGGGGATATCAAGATGTTCAAAATCATGGATAGCCACAAACCTACCCGAAATAGTGTTCCTAGGGGCTAGATGTGTGTAACGATCAGAGGCAAGATCGTTACGCAACAAAGGATCAGTCCTAGGGGCTTGAGAGGAGGATTGGGCAATGCCCTTTCCCTTCTCAGAACGATGTCTTTTAGGAGGCATGACAAAAATCAAATTTTTAGGGTTTTGCAGGTAAAGGCACGATCTAGATGATCAATCAACTTAATATGAAGACAAAAGAAGTGATATATCTAAGCTAGAAAGGAAGAACAGATGTAAAATCCGAATTTTTACCTTGAGAAAATTCTGAAACCCTAGCCGAAAATCTGAAATTTTTGATGATCCGCTGGTTGGATCGACCTGAGATTTGAGATCTGGAGTAGGAAGGAGAAGTTTGAGATGGGTTTTGAAAGAATTTGAGATCAAGTGAACGGATTTGAAGTTAGAAAATATGGCAAGAAGAGAGTCCTGCGGCTCGCTGAGAGAGAATGAGAGAGTGAGAGAAACAGTGGGAAAAAGTCAAAATATGCCAGAATACGACGATCGGTCGACTGGGGTTAAGGGCCGGTCGACCGAAAAGATACAGAGAGTCACGCAGACTCGGATCGGTCGACTGGTCCAATAAAGCAGTCGACCGGTAGCAGAAAAAAAAAAAAAATTAAAATTTTCTCAGGCAGAGTCGGTCGACTGGGGTTAGGGGCCGGTCGACCGGCTTTGACTGAAAAACTGCTACCAGATTCTGACCCAGAAATAATTTTAAAAGAAAAATTATAACAAATAAAATATGATATATTATAACATACAGGGATACAACAACCAGTTTTAAAAATCTTCTTTTAGTGATCACATCAACAAAAACTTCACACAAAATGTTTTAATTTTATTTTACAAATTTAAACAAAGATTTAAAGATGTTGAAGCCGAATACCCTGTAACGCCCCGATTCCACGAATACGGGGACGTCACTGCGACGTATATACGTAGGTCAGAAAATGCCCCCACGTATATACGCTAAGCATAAAAGTACAACAAGAATCAGAATACAACACAAATCGTGGTATAGTCATATGCCAACTATAGAAGTACAAATACAAAGTTATACAAGTTATGATAACTGTTACACTTTACAAGTGTTTTGTTTTCACAACCAAGTCCAAAAAAATATATACAAAGATATACACAAGGTGCTCACGTAAGAGATGGAGACTCGTGAGCCAAAAAGAGGAGTACGGTACGAGGGAACTAGAGCTGGTCAGCCTGCTCACTGAAGTATGCCTGATCTTCCGTGGAAGGATCCACTTCGTTCCAGGTCTCGGAATCTGAATATGCAAATCCAAAGGATCAAGACATATAAACAATAGATAGCTACAGCCAAGTGGCTAAGGGACGAGTACAAGTAAGATGGGACTATATAGGTATATCAACTAACAGATATGAAAAGCATGAATAGATAAAGTCGTACTATAGATCTACAATTAACGTTTTTATTATTATTACTTGTTTTACTCGGATATCTAGCTATGTGGTCCAGCGTCCCAGTGCACATAGATCCATATCATAGTAATACAAGGTTGTTGTTGGAAATCAGCGGTTGTATCGACGAACTATGTTTACAGTGGACCCCGTACATACCCGGGATAACGGCCATTGATTGTTCCGTTGCTTGGTGACGGAAGCCAGCCGCTAGGCTCAACTGGAGGGACTTATGTATGCCCTTTTCATGATGGTACCAGAAATAAAGGGAGCAAGCACTCCCCTCGGTCCCCTGGAGGCCCACAGGTTAGACCGGAACATGGGTTGCACAACACTCCTAAAAGCCACTGTAAACACGAACACATCGATATCCGCATGTCTTCCCCCGGACCCAATGTAAGTTGGTCTATTTTATACAAAAGTCGAGTCTATCATGCTTGGTTTTAGGAGATGGCATGATAAGTGGAGATATTCACTATTTAACAATTTATGAAGTAAGAATTACAATAACAAGTCATGGAGTATCAAGAAGTAATGTCCATCAGGTAGCATGTCATGTAATATCAATAATGAAGCATAAACATGAACAATGTATCACATGTATATAGAGGTTAAGATCCAAAATCAGAAAAGGAAACAACTAAGTTAACCAGTCAGAATTAGTCGACTAGGTGGGAGGATTAGTCGACTAATAGGGGTTCTAAGTCGACTACTAGTCTGCAGGAGTCGACTAAAAGTGGTTTCCAGAAAGTTGAAATTCTGGTTCAAGAATAGTTAGTCGACTAGGGTTGGAAGGGTAGTCGACTAGTGGTGAACTATAAGTCGACTAACAGATACTTAAGTCGACTAAGATGAGATACAGAGAGTTAAGTTGGTTTCAGGAGTCGACTAGGGTCAAGGGTGTAGTCGACTAGGGGTTCCAAGTCGACTATAAAATTAGGATAAGTCGACTAGGGCCGAGAGTTGGTGTTTTTGGTTCAAGGAAAATTAGTCGACTAGGGGTCAAAATGTAGTCGACTAGGGGGGTCTAGTCGACTGGTAAAATGGCTTAGTCGACTAAAACTGTGAAAATCAGAAAAGCTACGTTTCAACTAAAGTGGGTTAGTCAAAGTGGGTTAGTCGACTAGATTCTAGTTAAGTCGACTAATCCTGGAAAAAACAGAAAACAGAACAGAAATTCTGATAGTTGTTTGTTGGCCTAAAAATGGGATTTTTATGACACAAGTGTATATGAATGATCATCACATGTACACAAAGAAGTAATCTAGTCTTGGTGAGTAAAAATACTCACAAGGTAAGGTTATTTGAAGGTTCTACGAGTCTTGAAGGATCGTTTGTCGACGATGTCACCAACTAGGTCTTTGGCGATACTTCCGACGAAGTGAGATGCGATCCAAAACCAAAAGTTGTGGTAGCTTGAGAAGAAGATGAAGACTTGGTGGTGATTTTGGAATTAGGGTTTGAGATGGAGGAGAAATGTTGAAGGCTATTTCTTGTGAAGTGAAAAAAGAGAAAAGAATTGTAAAGGGAAGTTTATATAGGATTTGATTTTTGTAAAGGAGGTGTAAATAAATAAATTGAGAGGGTTTTGTGCAAATAGGGGGATGGGATGTCTCCCTTGGCCAATGGTGGCCGGCCAAAGAAGAGAGAGAAAGAGAGAGGAATTGAAGGGCATTTATGAGGAAGGGTGTGGAATTTGGATATTTTGGAGGAGAAGATATTTTGGGAAGTTGGTGGAAGGAAGGAAGGAAAGAAAAAGGAAAAGAAAAGGAAAAGAATTTGTAAAAGAAAAGATATTTTCTTAATTTTGAAAGATGAAAATATCGAAAACACTGATTCCCGGGTTTAAATCGAGAATGCGGAAAACATTTCGGAAAATACCGAAATCGTCCGAAATTCAAGTGTCTCGGAACGACTCGTAAATTTTACCAAAAATCAATAATAATATATGAAGACGTATAGTGAAATCCGTTTGAAGAAATACTTTATAGTTTTTAAACCTAAAATTCCCGGAATCAGTTAACTACCGACTCCGTTGGAATTTTCGTAAATTCATAAAATTCTAAGAAAAAAATGTAGATAGAAAACGATTCTAAGAGATAATGCCTAAAGGACTTTTTAGAAATTCCTAACTGTTTGTAAGATAAAAATTCGGGAATCGATCAGCGACACTGGTCGACACCGGTTTTGAAGAAATTCATTTTAATTCTAGAAAATTCCAGAAATTCACCTAAAATCTAATATATTAGAAAATGATATTTGAAATTGAAATTGGTCAAATACGGGAAGTAAATCGAAAAAATACGATCGGAAATCAGAATACGCAACTTAGTACGTATTACGGAAACGGGGTATTACAATCTACCCACCTTACAAAAATTTCGTCCTCGAAATTTCATAAGGTGAAGGGTAACAGGAATGGTAACAGATAGATAAGGCTAGAAGAAAGATAACAAATAGAAAAGTAAAAGGAAAGAGTCTTACCAATCAAGATGAGAAGAGTTGAGGATAACGCTCTCGGATGACGTCCTCTCGTTCCCATGTGGTCTCTCCTGGCACATGGCGATTCCAAGACACCAATACTAAAGGTATGCTTTGTTCTTCAGTGTCTTCACACCTTCTATCCAATATGGCCATCGGCTGCTCCTGATATGATAAATCCGGTTGTAGCTCCAGCCCGAATGATCCAAAATATGGCTATCATCCTTACATACCTCCTCAACTGAGACACGTGGAAAACATTATGAACTCCGTCCAACGATGGCGGCAACGCAATCGATAAGACACATCTCCCACTCGATCCAATATCTCGAATGGGCCGATATATCTCGGACTTAGTTTCCCACGAGTGCCGAACCGATTACTCCCTGGTAGTTGAAATCTTCAAGAACACATGATCTCCACTCCGAATTCCAATGGCCTCCTCTGCAAATCTGCCCAGCTCTTCTGTCTGCTCTGAGCTGCCCTGAGGTGATCTCTGATAATCCTGATTTTCTCTGTGGTCTGGATCAGAATCTCTGGCCCCAATAGACTCCTCTCACCGACTTCATCCCAACAAATCGGTGACCTGCACTTCCTTCCATACAGTGCCTCAAAAGGTGCCATCTTGATACTTGCCTGATAACTGTTGTTATAAGAAAACTCAGCCAAGTGTAGATGGTCTTCCCATGAACCCCTGAACTCAATCATGCAGGCTCTAAGCATGTCCTCGAGGATCTGGATGGTCCTCTCAGATTGTCCGTCTGTCTGAGGATGATAGGCTGTACTGAACTTCAGACGAGTTCCCAGACTCTCTTGGAGACTCTCCCAGAAATGAGATCTGAATCTGGTATCTCTATCTGATACAATACTGACTGGAACTCCATGCAGACGAACTATCTCCTTCACATACTTATCTGCCAGAACCTCTGTAGTCTGACCCACCCTGAATGGTATGAAGTGAGCTGACTTGGTCTGGCGATCAATGATGACCCACACAGCATTATTACCTTTGGGACTACGTGGCAATGCCGTGACAAAGTCCATAGTGATATGCTCCCACTTCCATTCGGGTATAGGCAAAGGATGAAGAAGTCCAGCTGATCTCTGATGCTCAATTTTTATTTGTTGGCACACCAAGCACTTGGCTACAAACTGAGCTATCTCCCTCTTCATTGCATTCCACCAAAGTGCTTCTTCAAGTCCTGGTACATCTTGTTTCCTCCTGGATGTATAGAATAGGCTGAACTATGTGCTTCCTCCAAAATCTTCTGTCTAACTTCCCCTTGGGGAACACAAAGTCTACCTCCAAGTACAATGCACCATCCGACGAATACAGATATCCGTCCTCAATCCAGCCTCTACTTGAGCTCTGAATGTCTGAAGTCTGGGGTCCTCCTTCTGAGCTTCCTTGATTTCTTCTATCAATGAAGACTGGATCTGCAAGGTCATAAGCTGTCCTGTCTTCTCAGCTCCTCGAACCACCATCAAGTCCAATCTGATAAAGTCCTGAATCAACTCCTTCTGCTGAGTAAGTTGGACAAGCACTCTGTTCTCTGGCATCCTGCTCAGGGCATCAGGAACTGTATTGACCTTGCCTGGATGATATTGCAAGTCAATGTCATAGTCTGCCATCAGTTCCAACCACCGCCTCTGCCTCATGTTCAACTCTTTCTGTGAAAAGATATACTTGAGGCTCTTGTGATCTGTATATATCAGCACTTTATCTCCCAGAAGATAGTGCCTCCAAACCTTCAAGGCAAAGATCACTGCCGCCAACTCCAAGTCATGAGTTGGGTAATTCCTCTCATGAGGCTTCAATTGCCTAGATGCATATGCTATAACATGATCATGTTGCATAAGTACACATCCTAGGCCTTTACCTGATGCATCACTAAAGATGACCATCCCTCCCCTCCCTGAGGGAGTCCTCAAGATTGGAGCTGAAATGAGCTTCTGCTTCAACTGCTCGAAGGCTGCATCACACTCCTCTGTCCAAATGTACCTTACTCCTTTCCGGGTGAGCTGGGTTAACGGAGCTGCAATCCGAGAGAAATCCTGGACGAAGCGTCTGTAATATCCAGCTAGTCCAAGAAACTCTTTATCTCCGTCACCGTCCTCGGAACTGGCCAATCCTTTACTGCCTGGACTTTGCTCGGATCAACTGAGATACCTTCTGCTGACACCATATGTCCAAGGAATGCTATGCTGTCCAACCAGAACTCACACTTGTTCCTCTTGGCATGTAGCTGCTCCTGCTGAAGTGTCTGCAACACAATTCTCAAGTGTTCTGCATGCTCCCTGTTGTTCTTTGAATAGATCAAGATGTCGTCGATGAAAACAACAACAAACTGATCCAAGAAAGGCGAGACACTCGGTTCATCAAGTCCATAAACACTGCAGGGGCATTGGTGACTCCGAAAGGCATAACAAAACTCATAGTGGCCATATCGGGTCCTGAATGCCGTCTTCGGTATGTCCTCCTTCTTTACCCTCAGCTGATGGTAACCTGACTGTAAATCCAATTTAGAGAATACACGGGCTCCATTAAGCTGATCAAATAGATCATCAATCCTGGGTAAGGGATACTTGTTCTTGATGGTGACCTTGTTCAATTCCCTGTAATCATACAAAGTCTCTTACTACCATCCTTCTTGTTGGCCAACAGTACTGGAGCTCCCCACGGTGAAGTACTTGGCCTAATCACTCCCTTATCTGAATACTCCTGCAGCTGCTTCTTCAGGATCTCCAACTCCGTCGGTGCCATTCTGTACGGAGCCTTAGATATAGGTGCTGCTCCTGGAATAGTCTCGATGGAGAACTCAATCATCCTTACAGGTGGCAGTCCTGCGATCTCAGCAAACACCTCCGGGAATTCATCCCACACCGCACCTTCTGCTTCTGAACCTCCGAAGAAGTAATCTGAGACTTTCCCTTGGTGGTCTTCACTTCTCCACTAAACTGGAACTCTGGTTGAAGTGGAATTCTAAACTTGATCTTCTTCTCCCTACAATCAATCACAGCATAGTACTGACTGAGCCAGGTCATGCCTAAGATCACGTCGTACCCTTTGGTGTCTAGTACGAGCATATCTATGGCCTGGTCTTATCACACAGTTCTACTGGACAATCAGTACACACTCTAGATGATATGACTACCCCATTCCCTGTACTTATCTCCCATTTGTGGTCTAAAACCTTAACAGGTATTGAATGTAAAGCCACAAATTTATCTGAGATGTAACAGTGGGATGCACCCGAATCAAATAAAGCGAGAACAGGCTTTGCATGAACTCTGATGTTACCTGTAATCACCTCCTCTGAAGCCTCAGCCTCTGCTTCCGTCAAGTTGTAAGCCTGACCTCTGCACGCCCTGTAGACGTCCTACCTCCTCTCTCTCTGCACTGGGCGAATGACATGCTGTGGAGGAAGGGGTGCTCTCCTCATCACCGGTCCCTGGCTTCTCTGCCCAAGTGGCCCTGGTACTGCCCGCTGTCCACTCGGTCCTGGAAGTACTGGCAAGGTCTGGTTGGCTATCTCCAATCTCCTGTGTGGACAAGCCCCTATAGAATGATCTCTGGAACCACATATCAGGCACCACCCATTTGCTCTACGGCAATTTGCTCGAGTGTGTCCTGGTTTCAGACAGAAGTTGCAGAAGGTAGATGGTTGGGCTGTCTGGTAAGGAGCCGGTCTGAAAGGTTGCCTCTGAATCTTCGCTGCTCTAAATGGCCCCCTCTTCCCATGGGTACAAACGGCCTCTTCATGGCCTGGTTCTCTTGCTTCCTCTGTAACACCAGCTCTACCTCTCGAGCGACGGTGAGAACCTCAGAATAGGTCTTCATCTGTTGAGACATCAAGAAGGCCTGTAAGTCCAACTGCAGGCCCTGCTGAAACCTGCTTGCTCTCTTCTCTTCGTCCGTTACCATATATGGCGCGAAGCGGCTCAATCTGAGAAACTCCGCGGCATACTCGTCCACGGACTTGTTCCCCCTGCTGGAGTCTGATGAATTGCTCCTCCATATCTTTCTGCGCCGTAGCAGGGAAAAAGCGCTGTAAAAACTCTTGGAGAAGGCGTCCCAAGTAACGGGCTTCTCCAGTCTAGCCTCCTCTACGAGCCCCCAAGTTCTCGCAACATCCTTTAACTGAATCTTAGCTACTTCAACTTGGCTCTCCTTCGGGACACGGGCTGCATTCAGTAGGTCTGTAGTGTCGTCAACCATTGCTCAGCCTCCAATGGTTTCTCGCCTCCCGTGAAGATGGCCGGTTGCAGCCGCCGGAAGTCGGACACGTTCCCCGGCCTCTGCTCCTTCGGGGCTGCCAACTCCTGCCTAAGGAGCTCGGTCTGCTGTTGCTGATTTTCCATCTGCTGTTGCTGGTTCTGCATCTGCTGTTGTTGGTTTTCCACCATAGTCTGAATGATTCTCAGGACATCAGCATTCTCTCCTCCTACGGGTCCATTGGCACCTGTCCGATGTTGTTACGACCCGATCGTCTCTCCATACCGTATGATAACTGGAATTGGAAACAATTGAAAGGAGTTTAGGATACGAAGAAATTGATCAATGAAGGAAGCAAGAAGGACTCTATAACTTTGTACATTGTAGTTGGCATAAGCAAATTACTAGAATTTGCCACTTGATTGTACTTTAGGTTTGAGAGCCTAGGCTCTGATACCAACCTGTAACGCCCCGATTCCACGAATACGGGGACGTCACTGCGACGTATATACGTAGGTCAGAAAATGCCCCCACGTATATACGCTAAGCATAAAAGTACAACAAGAATCAGAATACAACACAAATCGTGGTATAGTCATATGCCAACTATAGAAGTACAAATACAAAGTTATACAAGTTATGATAACTGTTACACTTTACAAGTGTTTTGTTTTCACAACCAAGTCCAAAAAAATATATACAAGATATACACAAGGTGCTCACGTAAGAGATGGAGACTCGTGAGCCAAAAAGAGGAGTACGGTACGAGGGAACTAGAGCTGGTCAGCCTGCTCACTGAAGTATGCCTGATCTTCCGTGGAAGGATCCACTTCGTTCCAGGTCTCGGAATCTGAATATGCAAATCCAAAGGATCAAGACATATAAACAATAGATAGCTACAGCCAAGTGCTAAGGGACGAGTACAAGTAAGATGGGACTATATAAGGTATATCAACTAACAGATATGAAAAGCATGAATAGATAAAGTCGTACTATAGATCTACAATTAACGTTTTATTATTATTACTTGTTTTACTCGGATATCTAGCTATGTGGTCCAGCGTCCCAGTGCACATAGATCCATATCATAGTAATACAAGGTTGTTGTTGAAATCAGCGGTTGTATCGACGAACTATGTTTACAGTGGACCCCGTACATACCCGGGATAACGGCCATTGATTGTTCCGTTGCTTGGTGACGGAAGCCAGCCGCTAGGCTCAACTGGAGGGACTTATGTATGCCCTTTTCATGATGGTACCAGAAATAAAGGGAGCAAGCACTCCCCTCGGTCCCCTGGAGGCCCACAGGTTAGACCGGAACATGGGTTGCACAACACACTCCTAAAGCCACTGTAAACACGAACACATCGATATCCGCATGTCTTCCCCCCGGACCCAATGTAAGTTGGTCTATTTTATACAAAAGTCGAGTCTATCATGCTTGGTTTTAGGAGATGGCATGATAAGTGGAGATATTCACTATTTAACAATTTATGAAGTAAGAATTACAATAACAAGTCATGGAGTATCAAGAAGTAATGTCCATCAGGTAGCATGTCATGTAATATCATAATGAAGCATAAACATGAACAATGTATCACATGTATATATAGGTTAATCCAAAATCAGAAAAGGAACAACTAAGTTAACCAGTCAGAATTAGTCGACTAGGTGGGAGGATTAGTCGACTAATAGGGGTTCTAAGTCGACTACTAGTCTGCAGGAGTCGACTAAAAGTGGTTTCCAGAAAGTTGAAATTCTGGTTCAAGAATAGTTAGTCGACTAGGGTTGGAAGGGTAGTCGACTAGTGGTGAACTATAAGTCGACTAACAGATACTTAAGTCGACTAAGATGAGATACAGAGAGTAAGTTGGTTTCAGGAGTCGACTAGGGTCAAGGGTGTAGTCGACTAGGGGTTCCAAGTCGACTAAAATTAGGATAAGTCGACTAGGGCCGAGAGTTGGTGTTTTTGGTTCAAGGAAAATTAGTCGACTAGGGGTCAAAATGTATTCGACTAGGGGGTCTAGTCGACTGGTAAAATGGCTTAGTCGACTAAACTGTGAAAATCAGAAAAGCTACGTTTCAACTAAAGTGGGTTAGTCAAAGTGTGGTTAGTCGACTAGATTCTAGTTAAGTCGACTAATCCTGGAAAAACAGAAACAGAACAGCAATTCTGATAGTTGTTTGTTGGCCTAAAAATGGGATTTTTATGACACAAGTGTATATGAATGATCATCACATGTACCAAGAAGTAATCTAGTCTTGGTGAGTAAAAATACTCACAAGGTAAGGTTATTTGAAGTTCTACGAGTCTTGAAGGATCGTTTGTTGACGATGTCCCCAACTAGGTCTTTGGCGATACTTC